>UZAE01014568.1:0-13502 GCA_900617975.1 Rodentolepis nana | reverse complement strand
TTAGTTTGAAGTCAGAAGTCAGCTTCCAGTTAATAGACTTTTTTGCGTATGAATATACATTGCCCAGGGTGCACCTCGATGAGGCAAGTCTATCGCGCATCCCGCAGTGTCATTATGAGTGTACTGAAAATTGGTTAAGTAGAACAAGGTAATGCTCAATAAGCAGAAATTAGCTAACAAGGAAGAATGACAAGCAGAAGATCGAGTCAAACAGAAGAGAGTGATATCAGATATAATTTAAGGACGAAAAATGAGGTAATCAATATGCGTAAAGTAAGATAACAATTAGAGTGGGGGGGGGGGTTAAGATCAATAGATATTGACTTCCTACTACCACTTAAATTGTTAATTGTTCAATTATTTCTGCAATAATCAAATAGTTGAAAGTGGAACCGAAATATAATATGTTGTTCAACTGAAATTGGTATTCTAATCAAAATCAAAATATTTTATAAATATGTCAATTTCTAATGAAATTATGCAAGAAATACTCTTATGACTGTTTTCGTCGATTGCAAATCAACATATGACTTAGTATGGAAAGAGAAGCTAATACGAAAATTAGCAAAGATTGGTATTAAGCATAACACGCTAAACTGGATAAAAGCATTCATTGGACAAAGATCATGTAAAGTCAGATATGGAAATGCTCTATCAAAATCCAATCTTTTACAAACAGGCCATTATACCAGGTAGTTGTCACAAGCTGCACTCTTTTCAATGTCTTCATCAATGACATAGCCGAATTAGTACAGACAGTCAAGGGCATCAAGTACTTACTCTATGCAGTTGATCTTGTTCTATGGTATTCCGCCCCTAAGAAAAACGCTCAGGAGAGGACAGAAAGTGCCCTAAATGGTGCACTTAAACTACTAGCAAACTGGTGCGAAACAATGGAATAGCTATCAACACAGCGAAAACTGCATTCCAAATTTTTTCTTTGGCCCGTCACAGCATAAACCTGCTTCTAAGGTACAAGGATACTACCATATAAAAAACCAATGAGCTCACATATCTTGGAATGACTCTTGACACAAAGCTAACGTGGAAAAGTCACATTGCTAAAATNAACCAAGCAAACGTTAGTGCAGGTGTCTATTCCGAACTCTTCTCTTTCTACGCAGCAGTGGGACACAATAGATCCGCTTTCGAAGGAGAAATAGAGGCCATTAGGATAGCACTAAGCCAATGTTGCCTGGATACGAAATTCAGCAAAGCGGTGATATTTTCGGACGCACAGTCAGCAATAAACTCAATTGGAAACAGGGAGCCTCCCAAAACAGTTGAGATAAACGAATATAGAAAACGCTATCAGCTGCTGGGAGAGAAAAACAAAACAGTGGTTCTACAATAGATTCCTAGTCACTGTGGCATTAAAGGCAATGAACGTGCTGACACACGTTCTAAGAAGAGGACAACGATTTTGCAATGCATGGACCGCCCGATGTCTTTCCACACAATGAAGGCCTTAATCAGGAGAGAATTCCAGACCTCAAGGTGCAACGAAATTAAAGCTCGAACAAAGGAGAAACAGTGGACAGTGGCACTCTCCAACATAGCCGACTGGCCAAGAATCGAAGCCGTTGCTGAGTTTAGACTACGTACCGGACACGATTGCTTGGCAAAACACCTTCACAGATTGGGAGTATACACCCAACCCACATGCCCCCTATGTAACCTAAAGGAGGAAATGGAGAAGACCCACCTGATTCGGTGTCCAGCCCTAAAGACAAGGACGGAAAGCCAGAGATACTGGGAAGCAAGAAGACAGCTAATGAACTGCTATTAATTAACTGCTATAAATGTACCCCCACCCTTGGGGGAAGCTGAAGTCAAAGTTTAAGGGCTAATGATAAATATCATAAAGCCTGCCATTTGAAATAAATAAATAAATGTTTCCGAAATCAGGGGAGCTTCTTTTTAATTACTTTCCTTATCATCAATAGACTTTGAAATCAATTCATCTTGCGAATTAGTTGCATTCATTCCAAAATATTGATATTTACATGAGTAGATTAAACAATGAAATATGTGGTACGAGTTATTATATATATTCCTAAAGGAAATAATAGATTTGCGTAATCCATTAGGTCAACGACATGTACTATGACCCAAAAGGTCTGAACTGGTCCGATAGCCTCACGCACAACCAGTTCCTTTTTGGCCTCCAATGGGTTACTTTCTTCATCACCTGGGCAGACATTTAATGCCGTTATCTGATTCGCTACTTGAAGGCCAAGGCGGATTGGCTAGAGATTTCAGGTTGAAAGCAAGGCCATCGGCTTATCAATTGTTGAGTGAAATTGGGCGTTTTAGGACAGCCTTAATTACAGGTAAGCTAATTTTATAACCATAAAACGGGGTGTGCGATAGACTTACCTCCACGTGGTGCACCCTGGGCAACGTATACTCATACGGCAAAAAAGTCTATTAACCGCCAGTTGACTTCAGACTCCAAACTACCATCACCCTACTGTATGTCAAATTCGACTACTTCACAGTACTCACCTCACTTTTTTTCCAACTTCGTGTCTGTCTCTTTTACATCTTTGAAACACTCTTCTGTCCTCCTCTCGACTTTTTTCGATTTGATGTTCCTCTCCCTCTGTGAAGCCTGAACCCATCTCGACCTTTTTCACTTTGATGTTCCTTCCCATCTATTAAAATACCTGCCATTTAATATAAATAAATAAATATCCATAAAACTGTTAACTCTTTAATCTACTTATATTTCATTAATGAAGTCAAGTTATAGCCACGGAAATAAGGTGCTTTATGTTCCAAATAAAGATATTAAGAAATCAACTACGTGCCAATTTAATTATTAAATAATAATATTCACGCATTTTAGAAACAAGCTCAGTGATTGATAGGGTGATGTCATTCCCATTCGCTTAGTTTTAGTCAAAGGACGCTCAAATCGGTCAAAATAAACCAAAGCATATACAGAAGCATTCCAACCTGATAATTTCACCGCATTTTCTGACCATCAAAGCAGATCTGGGTCAAATTAATTCAATTCCGCGAGTTTTGAGAAGAGCTCTCAGTCACTTTTGCCAGTTAGTTAAGTTGGAAGAAAGCGTGTTAACTTGGAACAGTCTTAAAATTCTGGAAGAAAATTCAACAATGTAAGCAGGAAAGAGATGATAGAATCATTCAGCAAAACATTTCCTACGCATTGCACACATACGAGAGCCGTGCCCATAATTGCCCAGAGTCAAAGTGAAATAACATCCCCCCCCCCCCCCCACAAATCCCCAAAACTGTGGAATACTTACGGAAGATAAAGTGGAAACCTTCGGAAAAGATATGGATTATGGGTCTCCTACCTGCTAGTTGCTTCACTTTCTTTGCAACACCAAAGTTTGTTGAGCCTTAGGGCTGCACCATCAAGTTGCGCTAAGAGGGACAGTGATCAAAATGCCAATCCGACTACTTTGAACAAATGCCATTTAGCTGCGCACAAGCATATTCGCGACAGTTCATTTAATTTCAACTTAGTCTTGAGTTTATTCATTTTAAAATGGATGAAGCAATGCAACCTAATTGATCAACTATCTTACTCCTTGTGTTTGAAAGGAAGAATGTAAGTGTGATGCTTTTCCCATTGACAAAAATAGCGCGGCTGCAAAAAGTACGAAAGTTGCCCAATTGTTGCTCTAAGGCTAAAATCGAGTGTTAAGAGAAGGATATAATAAGAAAAGCATGCAGTGGGTATTCATCAAAACCCGAGTTTGGTGACACGACTCTATCCTCTTTATCATATACAATCTTTTTTAAAAGAGAAACAACAGTTTGCAATTAATTTAATTATTTTTATTTTACCGATCAGGTAAGCCATATAATGTGCAAGATCTTGCTCTTGATATGGCCTTAGGGTTCTCTATTCAAGGAGGGAGTTTCTTCATATGCTTCATCTTCCCCTCTTAAAACTATGTGCTCAATTTTTTTCTTTCTCCTTGAAGCTTGGACCAAAGGCAGTTCCTGTGACTGCAATCGCATAGGACATATTTGTAATTTGCATAAAGCATGACAACTTTTCTCATTAAGGGTTATTCGAAAGGCGGATTTTTTTGTTTCCTAATGGAACTGGTTCAATGTCCCATAATATATCACTATTGGAAGCAATATTTACAAAGAGAAGTTTTGGAAGTTAATAATCGATTTAAGTACAGATTTTCACGAAAATATTATTCAGAAAAAAACTTTAATCAATTTAAAGGAATTTATTGGATACAAAAGTGTAATCAACTTCTTTTACTAAAACCCTCTATAATTTTATAAACCCCGGTTATTAAGTACTAAACACCTGATTAGCATGAATAATTCATATTATAATGACAATCCTGAGATAAAGAAATAATTTAACGGATAATACATGCTCTAGTGGGCTAGCAGGAGCTACTGGGTGTACAGAATAAGGTTGATTGAGTAGTCAAGGTTTCACTGGTTAATTAATTATTTTCAAAATAGGCCCATTGCACAGCTGAGATTAAATCAATTCTGATTTAAGTTATCGAAAAACGACCTATACCGGTAATAAGGAAGCTAATATACATCTTCAAACATAAATACGCCCGTCTATGTCTTATTCTTCTTTAGGCTATACCACGACTACTAATTTTAGTGAATTATAAATCATGGTTTATCGATATGAATATCTATTCAAATGGCAGTATTCATGAAGTGGCACTCATTATAAAGCTCGAGAGACTCAATGGAATAAAAAAATAACGAAGGAAGTAGATCATGTGGTTGCCTACTTAAACGATCTGGAAGGAGAGTCGCTTATAAGGGGACCACTTTGGCTAAGGATCATGACGGCCAATTCTTGTTATGATACATAATCGATACACTTCGGAGTTGATTATTAAGAGAAACTTGATTACAAATTACCTAAAATATTTTAAGTTCTTGGTGGGAATGGAGAATAATACAGGGTCCTAGGATTCAAGAGTACGTTCCAAAAATTTATAACCCTTCTTTCGTAAGGTTCTTCACGTATTATGCTGAAGGAAGTAGTTTCCTCGGTACTCGCTTTGAATGGAGAAGTGGCATTGTGCAGTCCTTCTGATGAGAAGAAACTAACCTATCACCACCCAAGTAACCAGTTTTAAGCGGTAAGTTTGATCGGCCTTATGATTTTGTTTCATTGACTTCTATTCTATAGGTGTATATATTCCAAATCCTTAAAGATCTATTTTTCTTATTTCGGTAAAATTGTATGTTCCATTGCCCTTCAGTAAATAAAAGCGTTGAGTTAACTTTTAGAGTCGTGCACGACAATTGTAGCCTAAACATAATTGACGTATCGGTGCTGAACCATCTGCAGTGTTGGGGTCGTGTCAAAAACAAATGAATCCAATTTCCACCATCAACTAAGTGTTACTAGACTAGAATCCAGATCTAAACATTTCCTTGTGAATGTATCCCAGTATATTTTCACTGGCTCTTCCCAGATGTACATTTATCTCAACGCGTTAATGTGGTTGGGGAGACAGGACCCACCAACCGTGATCGAATATCGGCTTTTATTTTATATTATCGATCTCTAGAACTAAGACGATCGATGTACTATTGACACAAGAGGTGACAATCTTTACACCTTTCGAATTAGGATAAAAATAAAACCCCTGTACATTAATTGAGAATCTCCAGTATTTGTCTTGAGATTGGCAGGAACATTCTATGCACTCATGTACGTGAATTGATGCAACTTGAACATGCTACAAAATAAAGCAGTTATTTTTGCTTAAAAACGACGACTTCGAGTAGAGTTGTTTATGTGAACAAGTGTTCCGCGCTTGCTATATGCTGATTTAAATATACCATCACACAGTTTACGACAGTTAATTGCAGAATGCGACATGGTGGAACATCGTTCGTTCTAGCATTGATGCTTCTCTACACTCCCGTTATAAGTAAGGTATAGAGAATGCGCGTTATTTGCAAGTTTAACCATTTTAATAATTACTCTCTCTCTGACATACCATTGTACCCAAATAATTTTTCATTATTTCGATTAAATTCCACCTTTTCGCGATCATTTCTTTTATAGTCTGAATATTAGCCACTTACACAATGTTTCTTTTTTGCTCTCCTTTTTCAAAGAAAGAAATTGGGAAGCTCTACTTGGCATTTGATTACCGCAATCCCAGTGAGAGTCTTATTGATGGTGATAGATGTGACTTCTTGCTCGCATGCGATGTCTACTTCTCCATTTGTGTCCAGAGTACTGGAAGCACGTGAGAACATTTTATAGATAAGTATACGACTATTAAAAATGTAGTCATATTTATTTTCAAAATATTTGTTTATATATATATATATATTTATTTATTTATTAATCAACATTTTAAATTATAGAAAAGTTTTCCTAACACACCGTAAAATCGTCATTTGTATTAAAAATATTACAAAAAGCGTTACGTTCCCTATTTTCCCTTCAAATTTTCTTTATTAAGCAAATGTGTTTTACTTCTGTCATTCTTTAATCCTAGACCATGCAACATATATAGAGGCGAAAGCAGAGTTTATGAAGATGTAAATGAAATCAACTCTACTGAAATGGAAAAGATCGTGATACCATTGAACTCACCTATCGGAGTACGTTTTTTCTGTCATTTCAATCTTAACAACTGATTTTAATTTATACGAGACTGAGTCCAGTGGACCTTCTCAAGTAGATATTAACTACTAGCAGTAACAATCTGTTTATTCACTGAGTCAGATTACATTTTATTGATTCGAAATGTGGACACGTTACTTAGCATCACCATACATCGCCTGTTTCTTGATCCTTCAAAGGTGAAGAATTGCTATTTTTAATATCTGAAGTATTATGGTCAATGCTTTAACAAGGGTGGAATAAATGAAGGCTAAAGGTGATTTAGAAGATCACTGAACTTCTTTACACTAATCTCTTCCCGAGCGTCAAAAGAAAGCATTGTACTCTTACCGACAAGCTTTCTTAGAGAGTATCTTTGGCATAAAATTTCACCATCTTAACATGACGCTTCCTGAAACTTACTTTCGCAGTTTGAGATAGGGGGGGGGGACTTAGTCGGCTACCTTCTTACCCTGACAGAAATTTCAGCTTATTTAATTTAATAATATCAATGAAGGAGAGGTTTGAGGGTTGGCAGACGGACTTTTCATTCATATCATAGGCTTATTCTTAATGTTAGGCTATCCGTAGCACTGTAGAGAGCTTAAAGCCTATTTTTATCAGAACACTTGGGGCAATTGCGGAATAAATAGGATATTCGTGCATTGCAAGAGAGTTTACAGTAATATTAACACAACATTCATAAAACATTTATTTATTTATATCAAATGGCTGGCGTTTTGATAGTTATCATAAGCCCTTTAGTTGACTTCAGGCTCCACAGAGGGGAAGGAACATCAAAGTGGAAAAAAGTCGAGAGAGAGAGGGTGGAACAGAAGTGTTTCAAAGATGTAAAAGAGACAGACAGACGTGAAGGTAGAGAAGAGGTACGATGAGTACTGTGAAAGTGGTATAATATGACATACAGTGGGGTGGTGGTAGTTAAAAGTCAGAAGTCAGGTGCCAGTTAATAGATTTTTTTGCCGTATGAGTATACGTTGCCCAGGGTGCACCATGTGGAGGTAAGTCTATCAAGCAATAAGTCATGATTACTAAATTTGTAAGGTGCCATTAAGACAATAAAAAGGGTTACGAAAAATAACATTGTTTCCTTAGTAGAGCTGATTAGTAATGAGAACCTCAGAACCATTTGATTGAGAAAATCATCAATAACATACAATTAAAACGCATAAAAATAAAATGTGTTCGAGATAAACGACACTTCATTATAGATGTTGCTTATCGACACCGAGAAAATTAAATTAAAATTACATCTAACACTTTAATTAACGTTTAACTTGGTTGAAATTAGTTATTGGTGTAATCCGCAAAACAACTAATTTCAAATACTCAAAAATTTTGGCCTAAATAAAAGTGGCTAACACCTTCTATGGAGTGGTGTTCTTCAAAGTTCATCTTCTTTGTTAAAGCTTCTAGTAAAAAACTCATTGTGTTGTTACTATTGGTCAGTTTTCCTGTTTAACGATTGAACACAGGCTGATATCAACTCAATTCAACTTAAGATTGCCATTCAAAGCCTTATTCCAAAAAGAGACCCCTTCACTCTTCACTTTAGACCAGCTTAGAAATAGGCATCGATATATGGGACTATGATGGCATTGATGCTTCCGATTTGATAGCCCATTTTGATGGAACGTTCCAGACAAAATCGCTTTCTTTACAATGGACTCCAGTCCCAATAAATCGAACCGACTTCATCTACCTAAACGATGTCACGTGAGTATATGCTTACTATAATGGGGTTAACGTTTCAAATCGGAAGATTTTCTTTCAGCATTTATACTGTGTGGAGAGAAGGCATTCCAAACCTCAGTTCAGCTGACAGTCGGACTATCGACTTGACTGCCTTTAGTAATTCTAGCATTCATCCCGATCGATACTGTTATTGGAATTGAAAATTTGAGATTCACCATCTTAAAATCAACTCCAACAATAGATAATTCCAGGTTAAACTACTTTTTAGTTATTAATCATTTAAACAAAAGCAAACATGATGAAGCTGTTGAATGCAATTTTATTTGTTTATTTATTGAGTTTGTTAAAACAAATTCATATTATTGCTCAAATTATAATGGTTCAAATTCAAATGTCTTTACTGATTTTCGTCAAAGTAACTTACAATATTTGGGATGCACTTCCGTTTTCGAAATCCCAGAAAATGAATTGAGCAATACGTTTCAGCCTCAATGGATCTGCCCGCCTTGAATGCCCGGGAGGATCTTGTATTAATTTTTGTGTTCCAAGAGAAGGAGTCAATACCTGTGATGCAGAAGGCAACAGGATATGTGTAAAAGGTGCGTCAAGACAACAATTAAATACTTGTCTATATAGCTCCTGGGTTTCTGCAATTGAATAAGTTCATTTTTACTCTTTTCCCCTTTCTGATTCCATCTCACTCTGCTTACTTGTGGGATAGTTCAGACATTATCTACTGATCGTTTTTAAACACAGGTCTTGGCTCAGGGAAGTCATTCTGAAATGGCTCTTCTGAAAACCTTATGGAATAGTCCAACCAATGTGGTTAAACTTTTCTTTCTTCCCAAACAGGTGTTATCACATCATTTGACCATTCTTTCTTTATAAAAACGTATTTTGAGGAGTTCTATTCCACGTTACAAGATATAACCACTTCAAATAACAATCTGAAGATATATCAATGTGAGAGTGACTGGTTGGTTTCAAATTGAGATAAAATAAGAACGAATATTGATTGGCATTAAACTGTGGCCAGTCACAGTCACTCTCACATTCATATATCTTCAGATTATTATTTGAAGTGGTTATATCTTGTAACGTGGAATAGAACTCCTCAAAATACTTTTTATAAAGAAAGAATTGGTAAAGAAATAACTAGCTCTCTTCTAAAATAACCCCCTAAGTTTTTTATGATGATAATTATTTTTAAAATTATGACTTCTTCGCTTAGGATTGACAGGTCCAACATGTGACCAAATCGATTATTGTGCGGAGAATAATTGTGCTGACTATGCTACCTGCCAATTATTCACAAACGGTTATAAATGCGTTTGCGGTGCTTATGAAGGTACGTTTGTTTATGTGGCTTTTCCACTCACTTCACGTGGCTATCAGTCACAAATGTTCCATGAATCGGTTCTCAGGTACCAAATGTGAAAAGGGTTATGACCCTTGCCAACCCAAATCACCATGCGGGCCAAATGGACAATGCAAGGCAGTGGGACCAGACTATGCGTGTGAATGCTTGACTGGATGGGGAGGCCAACATTGTGATCGGCCGGATTCAGAATGTGAGAGCCCTGGAAGCAGATGTGAAATGACTGATGTGAGTCAGCGTATCTTATAGACCCATTATATTTGTTAAGAATATCCTGGACTAACTTTTGGACCCTCTGACCTCAAGAAAGGAATGTATAAAGATGCTCATTTCCGGTGAAGATATGCAGCACCCTTGATATTATGTCCTTTGAAAATTAGGTATTTGTAATTGATTTGCAGCATATCTACTTCTAAATAGGTTCTTATGAAATTTACTATCAGGTAGTTGTTATCAAATAAAATCGTCAAATATTTCCACTAAATGAAATTCTTATTTTTTATTCTCTTCCTTCTATTAAGGACAAGAAAACATTGACCAACGTACTTTTTGAGTGAAATGCTATAAATTGCGCTTGGTTGTATATACCTCGAATTTAATTGTATTTAGTTCTGTTGACTCGACGGGAACTTGTATTTTCCCTTTTTTGCTAGAATATCATCTTGTAGATCAGTCTTCTACTGACCACATTTCCGTAAACTTTATCTTTCTCTATGACAAAACCCTTTTTCAAATTATTCATCAATTTCTTCAAGGCTAACCTACATTTACACTCTTTACTTTGCTAGATACCACACAGAGATGTCCGCTTCGAGCTCTCGTAGTGCAGCGTTCATGTCACGTGACCCGACTAAATTGCATTTTTTTGTCTGTTTTAAGATTCGTGGAACGCAATGGATTTGCCAGTTTTCAATCTAAATCATTTCTATGTCCAAGCGGAGCACCCCTTTTAATAGGAATTAGAGCTAATTTTCTCAACAGATTGTACTTAGTTGAATTTTTTAGTAAATATTAATTTATTTATATCAAATGGCAGGTGTTTTGATGGTTATCATTAGCCCTTTAGTTGACTTCAGTCTTCACAGAGGGAAGGAACATCAAAGTGAAAAAAATCGAGAGGGTGGGGGAATAGAAGAGTGTTTTATAGACGAAGGTAGAAAAGGTTGGAAAAAGGTGAGGTGAGTACTGTGGAAGTAGTCGAATATAAAAAGGTGAGGTGAGTACTGTGGAAGTAGTCGAATATGGAGACACAAAGGTAGAGTGAAAAAGATGAGGTGAGTACTGTGGAAGTAGTCGAATATGGACCAGTGCAGTGGGGTGATGATAGTTTGAAGTCAGAAGTCAACTCAATGGGGTGATGGTAGTTTGAGGTGAGAAGTCAACTTCCGGTTAATGGACTTGTTTGCCGTATGAGTATACGTTGCCCAGGGTGCCCCACGTGGAGGTAAGTCTATCGCACACCCCTTTTTATTAACTATAAAGAAAATGCTGTTGTAACTAGTAATTAACTTTCTTGATGCGACAGTATTAGTCTTCCAGTAGATGTTAAAATGACTAGGCTCAGTAACTACACAAATGGATATTTCAAAATTACTGATTCCTTGTACTCTAAAGTATACTTAAAGGTACAATTTTATCGTTTGAGGGAATAATACATGGCCACCAAAGGTATTTCACTCACATGTTTAAATAATGCAATTCTTATGAGGTATATATTGTGCTTATTTTATCATTATAATAGCAGGGATAAATTCGTGTGGACAGTGTTTCCATTCTTCCACCTGAGTGAAATTGGGAAAATGTGAAGGTTCTACAACTGTGTCGAAGTTGGCATTGTAGCGGTGAATTTTAAATCTCCACCCATGATTTATGCAGATAATTACTACCTCCTCCCCACGACATTAAAAAATATGCATTCGGCATCTGCATTTGTAGATTTGTGCAGAAGAATATTGTTCGGGTCACGGTGTCTGCATTTTCTACAGTAAAAGTAAAGTGAAATTCCACTGTCAGTGTGATACTGGATGGGCGGGCGAGACGTGCAAGTATCGATCACAGTCTCCTTGTTATAAAGCCAGCCAGAAACTCCCCGCCAATCGGTCAGCGGTCTGTCTCCATGGCGGTGAATGTGTCGATAGTCCAAATGGAGTCGATTTTAGTTGTAAGTGTCAATTGGGGTGGCTTGGATCGCAGTGTGAAGTCTTCTTTGTATTTGTAAGTCTTTACGTTCGAATCTGATCCTTCACTCTATTTCTATCAGGAGACAGATGTGACTGATATTTAGATACAGTTTACATTTTGACATAAAATTGTGATGGTTTTTAATCTTTTTTTCTTTTCTAGTCTTTTTACTTCATAGTATCCGTATTGATTGGAGCTGTTGCCTTCCTCTTAATACTGGTATTATGCCTCTGGAATGTCCGAAAGTGAGTGTATTTCCTTGTACTTCATGAAGAACTTGTCGCTTCAGACGTAGACAATACTTTTGAGCATTCGGGAGGAAAAATTAAATTAACATTATTTATTTTATTGGATCCAAATTACATTAGTATATGGGTTAGCCAGAGGCACATTACGTAAATAATTTCAGGAAATAATTCCCTAGATTCCTGGTATTTGTTTGTTTTTTTTGCGGTGTTTATCAATAACTAACTTGTAAGAATGTCCATTACATCTCGACAGACTAGTAAATTTGGTAACTAAGACCGTAGGAAATCTTACAGCATCGATGCCGAACTTATTGCAACTAGACTCTAGGGGGGGGAAACCAAGAGTTTGAGCAAATGTGTATTGGACAAATGTGAATGAATTAGAATTAAAGTAGTGGAAGCGCGATTCGGAGGAAAGGACAATGTGTCAATGCTGAATGAGTATAACTCTCAGAAAAAGCAGATAATAACAAAATTAGTTAGGGGTACCCATCGCATTTTCATAGACACAGAGCGGTTGTTTGCTATAAACCTATATTTATACTCTATTGTGAGCTTCGTTTGTGTGTCGTAGTATCTAATTCTTTTAATGTAGATTTCATGCATGCATATATTCGTTTGTTTAACTTTAAGGCGTAAATCAAGAGAAGGAACAGCACCAATGGTTTATACATCAACTCCCTTGACAAAACGTTCCACTGAAAATCCTGCTAACTCACTTATCATGCCGTATGCAATTTATATAGCAAGCAATGTAAGAAATGCCAGGGAAAATAAAGGAGACGAACCAAGGGTCTTCCGGAGACCAACTTCGCCGATAGTTAGCGAACAGTCGAGCGGCCCTGCTCTTCCACCAAGGAACCGACTACTGGAAGCATCAACCAGTGATGAACAACTAGATCATTGATCTACCCTATTTTAAAAGACGGAAATGTTTGATATTCTTGAAACCATTTTGAAATAGAAATGTTACCAAAAGTAGTTTTAATTTTGTACATTACCCGGATATTGTATAATAATTTATTTATTTACTTCAAATGGCAGGCTTTATGATATTTATCATTAGTCCTTAAACTTTGACTTCAGCTTCCCCCAAGGGTGGGGGGTGCATTTATAGCAGTTAATTAATAGCAGTTCATTAGCTGTCTTCTTGCTTCTCAGTATCTCTGGCTTTCCATCCTTGTCTTTAGGGCTGGACACCGAATCAGGTGGGTCATCTCCATTTCCTCCTGTAGGTTACATAGGGGCATGTGGGTTGAGTGTATACTCCCAATCTGTGAAGGTGTTTTGCCAAGCAATCGTGTCCGGTACGTAGTCTAAACTCAGCAACGGCTTCGATTCTTGGCCAGTCGGCTATGTTGGAGAGTGCCAC
>UZAE01014566.1:0-13512 GCA_900617975.1 Rodentolepis nana | reverse complement strand
GGTATTTGAACTCGTGTCTAACTTAGCCTTATGACTCGATCAAATATGTAACAGTTATTATTATTTATTTATTTATATCAAATGGCAGGCGTTTTGATAGTTATCATTAGCCCTTTAGTTGACTTCAGACTTCACAGAGGGGAAGGAACATCAAATTGAAAAAAGTCGAGAGGGGGGGGGGACAGAAGAGTGTTTCAAAGATGTAAAAGAGACAGCCACAAAGTTGGAAAAAAGATGAGGTGAGTACGGTTGAAGAAGTCGAATTTGAAATACAGTGGGGTGATGGTAGTTTGGAGTCTGAAGTCAACTGCCGGTTAATAGACTTTTTTGCCGTATGAGTTTACGTTGCCCAGGGTGCACCAGGTGGAGGTAGGTCTATCGCACACCCCCAGTTATTATTATTGCACATATCAAAAGGGAAGGTTTCCACAAAACTTTTGTCATCGTTTGAGTATATCTATATTCAAGGCGTGTAGTCGAAGAGTGGAAAGGGAGGAGGGATTTGGTTAAATTATTTGATTTGAATTCCTTGACTTGGCAAATGGAGCAAGCGTTGTAATAAGTATTTTTCGCAACCATTCGCAATGGCAATTTGGATACCTTATTTCCCCATACCTAGGTCCTAAAATATGTAATCCTCATTGTTGGCATTACCTTAAATCGTGGTCTTTATCCTAAACCGCATAAAATCTTCCCTAACATCTTCCAATTTGATTCGTCATTAGACAGCGATCAAGGCATAATTTGATCTGCCATTGCTGTCATATATTGTATTTCCACACAGTTTTTCATGCATTTCATGGTAGACGTGCAGCTAATTTGCCTTAAGTCTCATTCACCATTTTATTGACCAAATCCAACTGCTCCCATTACATTCCCTAATTAAATTAGCGCTTTTCCATTTGCCAGCAAATTAATGCACTTCTCGCGACCTCTCAAACCCGTAATATATGACCAGGTGGATTTGCTCCTCCCACACAGTGGTCTGTCTTCGAGAAAACGACATATGCTTTCTTCGTCTGGTTTTACGGTCTCTTTGCCTTTAAATAATGCCCAATTGGGAATGTAATTAGTGGATGTGAAAGAAATCCCCACACGCGGTTTAACATTGGATCTTATTATCCGATTTCGGCCATATAAGTAGCACTACTGCTTTCTATTGTGGAATTTGGGATATGTGCTTAAATATTACATCTAATTTTGAAAGAATCATCATGAAAAATCGGGTAAATTTAATTGGTTTCCAAGTCAAATAAGATTTATTTATTTTAAGTGGCAGGCGTTTTGATAGTTATCATTAGCCATTTAACTGACTTTAGGCTTCACAGAGAGAAGGGGGAGCATCAAAGTGAGAAAGAGCTGAGAAGGAGAAAAGAAGAGTGATTCAATGATGTAAGAGTGACACAGACACAAAGACAGAGAATAAGTAAGATGAATACTGTGGAAGTGGTGGAATATGATATACAGTGGGGTGATGATAGTTTGAAGTCAGAAGTCAACTGTCGGTTAATAGACTTTTTTGTCGTATGAGAATACGTTGCCCAAGGTGCACAACGTGGAGGTAAGTCTATCGAACACCCCAAGTCAAATAAGTTAATCTCGCACTTTCTATTGTTTTATTAATCATGNAATGGCAGGCGTTTTGGTAGTTATCATTAGCACTTTAATTGACTTCGGACTTCATGGAGGGGAGGAACAGACAAAGTGGGCAAAATTCGAGAAAGGGAACAGAAGAGTGTTTCAAAGATGTAAAAGAGACAGACACAAAGGCAGAGAACAGGTAAGATGAGTACTGTGGAAGGGGTCGAATGTGACAAACAGTTGGGTCATGGTAGTTTGAAGTCAGAAGTCAACTGCCAGTTGATAGACTTTTTTTGCCGTATGAGTATACGTTGGCCAGGATGCACCACGTGGAGGTAAGTCTATCGCACACCCCCTTAAATATAATATAGAGCGCTAATGTTGTAGTGGTTCATATTGATGCGCATCGAGCCTTAAATCACCTGATCGATACTAATGGTGATTCTCCTTTAGGGTCTCCACACTCACTCCTAAGTTTGTACGTCAAAAATGTCAACGGGCATGTTTCTTTTCAATTATGCATCAACGAAGCAAGGAGATCCTGCCTACACCCCCCCCCTTCTCAATCAATTATGGGTGTCAAAATGGTTAAACTCGTCGACTTAGTTCTTGGTTAGCTCACAGGGGAAAGGTCGCTATATCTAGTTAGGTTTCACAAAGGTCCATTTGCATTTCCAGAGGAAATTCCCGAGCCTAAGTTGGTCTACTTCATAAAGCAGCTTTGAAGGTTGATTCTAATCAACAGGAGAAAAAAGGCGAAATCAGTTGATGTTTATTGACCAACAATGAGGGGAAATTCAAAAGGTATGCAAGGTATTTGCACAATTGTGATATTTTGAGCGATCAGAGTTTACGGCTCATTGAAATTCGCCTCAAAGTTTGCATCGATTTATAAAGATAGCAAAGAAAATTTATGTGAATTTCGATTGGCACACAATTTACAAAACGAGAGTTATTATTTTATAAACAGAGTTGGTTCGCTATTTCCAGTTGTAGGAAGGATGTTTTGGTCAAAGTTCGCCTGGATAGTCGTTTTACCTTAAAATGGCATTTTTTTGTCTCACAGTGCAACCTACAACGTAATCTCAAATTCTGATTGGCCGAAAACGAGGCTATTAATGAAAAGATTATTCGATAAAAAAACAGCATTATGCATATTTTTTCGGCAAAAAATTTCAGATTAGATGACTTGGCATTTAGGGAAATTTCAGCTGATTCCCTTTCACCTTTTCTGCAGGTAGATCGATGGTTCAGTTGGCGGAACCCTTCAAAAGTCAGTGCTGTAGTGATCTATCTTCTTCCCCACTTGTCACAATCCACTAAAGTCATCTATTTTCAATTCTCCATGGGATTATTTGGAACCTGTGATTTGTGATGATGTACGTGACTTCCCAGCACCACTCCATATTTCCCATCCAAAAGTTCCAACCCCCACCACCACCACCACCCCCATCCTCTATCCCCCCTTTCAATTTTGGCTTATCTGGGGACAGGAGAATAAAAGATCGAGGCGTGACTAATTATCAGACTCGTTCTAAATTTGTTCACCTGCTTAGAGTTAAATTACGTAAAAAAATTGAAGCTTTGTTATAAAGCATTATAGTTCGACTCTGTAAGGAAGAAATTATTCGTCAGTTTTAATATAGTGTAGTTCAATTTTTGTGGTTTCGATCAGCGAAGAGGGGGTGGAGAGGGGGGGAGGTAGGGTGTTATGAAGTTTGAAACAGTGTGGGAAATAAACGAACTTAATAAAATAAATGCAATAAAATGCACATGTCTTTAAAGGGAGAAAAATACGTATTTTTTTCTTGCAATAGTTCGTCAAACCGGACATTAAATTATTCTAAAATCTAGTGATGCCTTGAATAATCAATGCTGAAATTCACTTATTTCAAATGGGAGGCGTTTTGATAGTTATCATTAACCCTTTAGCTGGCTTCGGGCTTCTCAGAGGAAGAGGAACATCAAGGTAACAAAAAGTCGAAAGGAGTGGGGAACAGAAGAGCGATTCACAGATGTAAAAGAGACAGACAGACACAAAGGCGGAGAAAAGGCAAGATGAGTATCGTGGAAGTGGTGGAAGATGACATACAGTGGGGCCATGAGTATATGTTTCCCATGGTGCACCATTTGGAGGTAAGTCTATCGTATACCCCTCAGTGCTGAAATAATGCAATATATTTAATCTGATTTATTTATTTATTTAGCTGAAACAGGTGCAATGAAAAAATACGAATCTCTTTGGAGATCAACAGAAACTGAAGTACTCAAGAAATTGACAGATACCCTGAACACTATAAACCGATCGATTGTAAAAAACGGTTGTGACGGATCAGAATGAAGGCACTAGCTCAAATGACTACATAAGTTANTCTTTGCCTTTAAATAATGCCCAATTGGGAATGTAATTAGTGGATGTGAAAGAAATCCCCACACGCGGTTTAACATTGGATCTTATTATCCGATTTCGGCCATATAAGTAGCACTACTGCTTTCTATTGTGGAATTTGGGATATGTGCTTAAATATTACATCTAATTTTGAAAGAATCATCATGAAAAATCGGGTAAATTTAATTGGTTTCCAAGTCAAATAAGATTTATTTATTTTAAGTGGCAGGCGTTTTGATAGTTATCATTAGCCATTTAACTGACTTTAGGCTTCACAGAGAGAAGGGGGAGCATCAAAGTGAGAAAGAGCTGAGAAGGAGAAAAGAAGAGTGATTCAATGATGTAAGAGTGACACAGACACAAAGACAGAGAATAAGTAAGATGAATACTGTGGAAGTGGTGGAATATGATATACAGTGGGGTGATGATAGTTTGAAGTCAGAAGTCAACTGTCGGTTAATAGACTTTTGTCGTATGAGAATACGTTGCCCAAGGTGCACAACGTGGAGGTAAGTCTATCGAACACCCCAAGTCAAATAAGTTAATCTCGCACTTTCTATTGTTTTATTAATCATGATCATGTTGTACTTTTAACTGACTGGGGTTTTGTGTACATTTGCAGACCGCGCATTTCCTCTGACAGATTTTCCAACCATCAAGAACGCTATCTCTCGCTTTTTCCAGTCATTTACCGATACGCCCCTTTTAGTAGGTGCTGGTTAATTGAAAATCGCATATTTTTACAAAGCTAGAACTACTTATACCTCAGTAGGGAGCAGGACGGAGATCTAAATCTCCAACCGCGGTTTTGTATTATAAGGTGTCCTTATTAATTTTTTTTAATAGCAAATAGCAGGCTTTATGATAGTCATCATTAGCCCTTTAGCTGAAATCGGGCTTTATAGAAGCAAGGAACATCAAAGTCATTAAAAGTGGAGCGGTGGAACAGAAGGGTGATCCACAGATGTGAAAGAAGCAGATATAAGGGTAGAGAAAAAGACAAGGTGTGTACTGTTGAAGTGGCCAAATATGACATACAGTAGGGGTCAGGGTAGTTTTAAGTCAACTGCCAGTTTATAGACCCTTTTTTTCCGTATGAATATGCGTTCTCCAATGTGCACCTCATGCAGTAAAGTCCATCGCTCCCCCCACCCCCACTTTGTCAAATATAAATTCCGAGTTATGCTGACGATTTCTATAAAATAATTTTAATCTTCCTTGTCGTGGAACTTCGTGTAACTCCTTTAAGGAAGCATTAGCGCTACTCTCGCTTCGTCTTCTTCCTCATTCTTGCCCCCTTCCATTGGGCTAGTTGGTGTAAGCTAGTAATAATGGTAATAGGATATTAATATTTTCCCCAATTGCTAAAGCAAGCGAAGTCACTGATTTTATCTCCTATTATTAACATCCTTAATAGTAATAGTTGATTAGCTAAGTGATATTTGTCTTTGTGTTTTGAACATTGTTATCGCTTTGATGGCTTAATGGGAAGATAAATTATATGCAGCATACTTTTCCTAGTAATGCAATTTCTTGCAGGCCAAAATGCAAAGCTTTCTGATGAATTAGAAGTGCAGACCTTATTAGTAAGGAAAAGGCGCATATTTGTCAGTAGAATGCCTTGCATTATTATCCAATTTCCTCATTTTAACGCCATTGAACTAAGGTATTACGACCCACTAGATTGCATGGAGAACCCTGCTGTGCTGTATCGCCTCTTAGTATCCTAAACTTATTAAAAATGCTTAGAAAGGTGAACAAGTCACGACGAACGCCAGAAGGAGTCAATCATACTCAAGCTGCCGAGCCTTGAAAGTATTTTATCACGTAGCCAGGCAGCGTGAGTATTCGTCGTATTCTCTGGTAGTTTGTGCGGTGGTTTATTTTTCCAACTCGACTTCAATATCACTTTCGCGCTTTTGTAAAGCATCGACTGAGAAAAATCCACCTCGAAGATCCACCAAAGCATAAAAATGGGGCTTGTCTTAGCGATGATTGCATTAATTTGGCATTCACCTCAATATTTTTCACAGATTTCTATTTTAATTCGCATTTGGGCTGTGCTATAATAGTTGCCCCGTAATTCTCGAATTTCGACTTCATTGATTAGTAGCTAGGTATTCTAATGATATTTGCAATTATGGTAGTCTTTATGAGATCCTTAATTGTTTTTTTTTAATTTATAGACTTATTGGTAGTCGAATGCTTTTTCGAGTTTCCACTTGGAATATTTTAGCGGAACAACTTTTTTGTGCGTCTTTGAGAATCTTCTCTTAATTCGTGCTGTTTGTCACAGAGGTGTCTAAATTACGCACTCGTAGAACCTCCGTGCTCTTTGTTGAAATTTCACTTTCTGGTTCCAAGTTTTTTTTCGAAATTTCTTTCATTTGAGTCCATTGATAATTCACACTGAAGTTTATATTTAACAAAGCGTCCAGGACAAAGTGTCCACCTTAACTTCACAATTTTAATCAGAATTTCTATCTATGCACTCTTAAGTAGATTTACCAAGGTTTTTTTCTAATCGTTGAGGGTACAGTAAAATGCAAGTGAATGTAGATTTCATGTGGTCTTCCGCCATCAGCTTATTCGTTACTTTCCATTCCCAATTGACGTAAAACAGCCTCTTTTTTTCTGCAAACGGATCGACAGGTGCTTTTAGCTTCACATTTTAGTTGAATCCATTCCAATGCACACTTACAAAAATTAAATTATTTTATTATTCTATCCAACTCCCTCCCCCCCCCTTTCTCTCCCTGTTGTTGAATTCCACCTAGGTTTCTCCCAATTAATAGCTCGGGGTCTTGTCTTAGATCCATTTTTTTGTGTTCGCACTACTTCTTATGACTTATAAATTCACTTTTCGAGCTCTCAATTGCCCAAACCTTTTTGAGCCGTAATCATGGATTTTCATTCCATTCGGAACACTTATTTAAATTCTACTGGAAACGTGCTGATGCAATTGGGCATTTACACTGTTTTATATACTATTACAATCGTGTTCTCTCCTGACTGATATAACTCTGAATTTTGTGAGGGTTCCAAAGTACTACCATACTTTAGATGAATAGGCTAGGAATTTTCGCCAAGTTTTGATTTAGATTTAAAGTCACGTTCATAATTGATTTAGTGGTTAGCTATTTGCTTTCCAATTCATGCTTTTCGTTATTGATTTAAGGAATGCAAGTGGGCGTATGCTATATTCTTTACTAGCTATCTTAACTCACAAGCTCTTTGAGGAAGCGTTTTCCCAATGCCCAACTTGGGTTGAAGTTAATTTATCCACAGTCAAACAGTGTGGTTGGTCATTCCGCTCATTGTGTGTGTGGTAGGTCGATGAGTATGGAATTCTATTGATCTTAAAATTTGCAGATATTTACTTTAGTCACCATCGCACTCGAAATTCTCTAAAGTTTTGTACACTTTCTTAGAAAAATTGAGGGTTTTTTTAAATAATTTGTAATGATATCACCTGAGTAAATTGCCTTGTGTTTTATGATTTGTAAACTGACTTAACGCAAGCCCTTATTTCTCCAAAATTGTAAATGTCCCAATTTGCTCTTAATAGGAGAAACAAATTAAATGTTACAAATTTTGCATGCTTAGGTGTTTGGATGGGGAGGATTCTTGTCCCAAGGCTAGCTTTCCATAGTGTATGTCAAAATTTGTTTGAGTCGACTCAATCCGTACACCGGATGAAAATGCGGGTTTTGATTGCTTTACCCGCCTATCATCCACATTACTGATGTAGGCGATAAAATTTAGACCTCTCAGAATTCGAATTCCGGAACATTGTCATTGCATCGTTGTTGAGTAAAAGATTAACAGCTTTGGATATCTACAATTCGAATGTAGCGCTTATTATTATTGTTTCCTCTCTATTTGGTCGTCTCCATCTCTTCATCACTTATGGAATTACTTATGCGTTTGTGTGCTTTTCCGGGATTAAATATTATTAATTAATTTGGGCTAACGCTAATAATAAGAAAATTAATAATGGAAACTGTTTTTCGCCACTACTTTTGTGTTTTTTTTGTTCAATTTGAACTTTATTGAGATATCACTGCCACTTAGTAGTATTTGAAGCGAGTTCTTCGTGTAAATTCCCAGCTGGCAATTCGGTTTTAATGTTGGTCCAACGAAGGATGGAATGCGCGTATTTCTAGTCTCTTTCGCTCTCTGTGCAGCAGAGTTGCCACGGACGCAAAGTGAAATTCTCTATGTAACGCTATGTGCAGATACAATTTCATAGGGATATAAAAAACAACTATATGTCATAGTTTTATGGGGCATTTTTGTTTTCTGGCACGAGTTGAAACAACCCTTTTTCCGCTGCGATACTGCTGTTATAATTCACTTCTTTTCCGAATACCAGTTTTTATTTTCTGTTTTCAATCTTTTACTTCATTTGTCTTTCTCGTTTGCAACTAATCATCCCCAAAACTGTGATTTGCGCTCAGTGCCTTTTTTGTTTTAACAATAACGTGTGCTGCATTTTGCTAATTGATTCGCTTTGACTCCATCTGAGTTGACTAACATTGCTTTAACTGGACCTTTAGTGTAAAAAGAGGCGCCTTATTTGCTTCTCCTCTTTTCCTCCAGGAGTTCAGTGCGAATGGCTATTCGGAAGCTGACCTACGCCCCAGAGGAATCAGTTCCTCAACCTTCGGCAGAAATTGTCAAGGATTTCATCATGAGTCCTGGTACACTTCGTTTGGAGGCCTCTCTTGACAAGGAGGTTTGTTCTCCTTCCATAGTTGATCAGTACATTAAATGAGTGAAGTTTGATTTGGGATTTCAGGATTATTATTCGGAAAATTTGTAATTATTTGCCCCAAATAGTTATTGATCTATTTTTGTGAAATATTTGCGGGTGTTAGTCTTTTTTTTTAACGGGAAATATTAACTTTCGGATAAATAGAAGCCGAATGTTCAAATTTTTGACAAGGACGCTTTGTTTTGTTGGGAAGGGAGCGGCTAAATCACTCGTTTGCGAAATCGGAGATCGTGGATTTGCTTCGCATTGGTGCCTATCTTGTAGGCGGGGTGACTAACCACATTGGCTAACCTCAAGGGGTTTGATAGAATTCGAATTTCACTAGAAGGCCATATGTTGTTGCTGTTCCATCTGAGATTAGTGTTGTAGCACCCACACTTCCCTAATGGATTTTGATTCATTTCTATCAATGAAGGCATTTCTGACTCAGAGAGATTGATGTTCCGTACCAGTCTTTATCATTAATACTGGATGCATTCATGTATCTGCTGAGGACATGGTAGGGCATGTTTTTTTATTAACATGGAAATTCAGAAAATACCTATTTCTTTGTCCACTTTAAGATTGGCTTTAGTAAAACGAAGAGGGCGGAAGGCGGGTTTGATTAACTAATAGCATAATTGACTGAAGCTCTTACGTCTTATTTATCAGCCATAGGGCCATTTGTGATGCTACCATTGGTGGAATTGTATTTCATTCTCTCCGCCCGCCTTAGAGTTAATGACTTTCAGGCACTTGACTCCCCCCCCCCCCCCCCCCCCCCCCCCCCCCTCCTCCCTGTATTTTGTCTTTCATGACCCTATCCTCCCACCCATCCCTTATGCAAAATTGGCGGACTAATTGGTCTTTCCCCTTAAGATTATCACGTTAACTGCAACCAACGCATCATTTACTTCTTTGCTTGCGTCAACTCTTTAAATGCTAGTGGTGGGCGGGTGTAGAGTGTGGAGTTTTTTACACACACCCACATATATATATATTGCATTGTGACCATCTTTCCCAAATTCGAATTTGTCTGCAGCTTCTACAACCTGGAACTTTGTGTGAGAACTCTTGATTATCTTTCGATCGATCTAGGTCTGCAGCGATTTGTCAACATTCGCATATGTTTTAGTAACAAGATCCCCAATTTTAGGCATTTTGGAATTTACTGGACACAAGTTGTGATTTAATGCAATGAAAAAGATGTTTCTCTGTTTCTATTTGTATGCGTACTTTTCCTATTGGCATATTCTTGGTCAATTTTGCAATGCGAAATTGCACGTTCTATTGGGTTGGGGTTGGGTGTAGGTGGGGGGGGGGGATAATTAATTACCGGTAAATTCTTGCTCTTTGCGTTTCCACACTAGCCGCAATTCGTTTCTAAGCCCCACCAGATGCTATTTCCTCATTAGCTGCACATTTTCTGTCAGTGTACTTTAGGAGATTTACATTATTTTACCCTGTGCCCTACTATTGCACGCGTTTCTTTAACGGCCTGCTGGGTTAATCTAGTTGTTTGCATATTTTTTGACATCAGTCTTATAACTTTTTGCCAGATTATCACTGTCCTTATTTCCATTGACGCCTATATAGCTAACTCATTTTCAAGTTACCGGTGACCTCCATCGATTATTATTATTATTGAACTTATCGGATGACCCCACTTTAGCTCGGCTAGCAGACTTTCCAGCCACAAACCCATACTTGCATCTTCAGATTAGACGCATGCAAGCCTTCCCCCTGACTTCAAGCTTTGGTTACCTTGAAGTTGGTAGTTAGATGGCTCTGGAGTGGAACTTTGTTAAGGAGCACTGTTTGCAATTAGAAAAGTGCTGCATACGAGTTAGTGGAATGTCTGAAAATGTACCTTGTGATCTTTATGAGCTGCGATTACTATTAGCCTACACGTCCGCTAAAACTCGGGGATCATAAGACCCCACTGACTTGCCAATGTACATCCAATGACGTGCTTTGGTTCAATGTCTATTTAATATGACAGTGTTGGCGAACGTGATTTTCTCACTTTGACAACTCCTGGTCACCTTTCCCCCTACCCGAGTCAATTATTTTTAACAGCCCCCCCCCCCCCTAATGCCCTTTTCATATATACATGGGCCCTTTTGCCTTATCTATCGCATAATGTCATTTTTGCGTCAAGGTGGCGATAGGTGGCATGTTTTTTTTGACACAGCGAAGTTCACCCGTTTTAATTCTTCATAAACCCGCCCTCTACTGTTTTTTTCTGGTTCTATTTTAGAAGTATTACCATGGCGAGTATTTGGCTGTCAATGTGCTGGTGGATAACAATTCTAATAAAACTGTTAAAAAAGTGAAGATGTCGGGTGCGTGTGATTGTGATGGTGGTTTCTTTAAAATGCCTTATTTTTATTATTATTGACTTCCTTTTGTTTGTAGTAATTCAAATTGCAGATATTATGCTCTTCAGTCGCGCTGTTTACAAATGCACTGTTGATGAGGCGGAGTTTGAGTAAGTGAATTATGTTATGTACCACTAATAGGACCACTTTTCCTTTTCATTTCTTTCATACCTACACAATGACAATTTGTCTTAGTAAATGTTTACTGTAGACCATCTTGTACGCATGAAAATTGAGTAAGGCACAGAGTCTAACAGATTAAGAATGGAGAACATGAAACCAAAGATATAAATGGTGGGAGAATGCAGCCATCTTGTCTTATAACCGCAATCCTCCATCTAGTAGGAGCGTAGGGGTTTCTATAAAACTTAGTTCAACTAATGATCACACTGACCTCTTATGCTTGCCCCTCTCCCATTTGTATGCATTACTGACAAGGATTCGTGATTGCTGCTCGAGTACCAAGTATTATCTCTCTCTCCCTCTCCACGAGAAACACTTTAGCGGCTCTGCTTTCTGGTTTTAGATATGCTGAGGGGTTTCTAATCCGTTCGCGCTCTGTATGTCATTAATTTACCAGTTAGACTCAAGTGGTCAAGCATAATTATCTTACGCCCTGCGGTAGGATCAGAATCTGTTGTTTTTCTCTAGGATCTATTCAGGCTTAGAGATGTCATTTTCTTATAGAACTGATGACCTTTCCAAAGGCTTTAATATATATCTGGTCAAAGGTTCATTGGATCAGGCATAAGAGGTGGATCAGTGAAGTGTAGGCATGAATAATCAGAGTTCTTATAAAACGGTCAAATTACGGATTTGACTGTTTTGCGCCACCTAATTTTTCGGAAACTTACCTAATCAATAATCAGGAAAATACGATGGCGCAGATTTATTAGTCAACATGGGCGCTCGATAAAGTAGTACACAAGTCCTGGTAGCTCTGCTCTCTGAATATTTCTGCTTTCTATATTTTAACCACAAATTATACAATTTCGTGGTAGATACTGAGCGTGAAAATCGTTCTTTAACAACTGTATTTAAATGTATTTGTATGATTGAAGTCTAATGAAGGCTAGTCAATCTTTGCAATAGTGCTCTAGCTGTGATTCGCGCGTATTCCAAGTCCGTGTTGCACTTTTGTAATCCGCACAAATCAACGCTAGGCGTAAACATAGCTCTTAGCCGGTCCTTACACGAATTCTTTGTTTATAAGGTACGACGAGCATTCGAATTGCATATTATGAGGCTGGATGGTTTATCCTCGAAGTCGATAATATTTTCCAATTATTCTATTATCGTTCTTCCATGATCGTAACTGATAATGAAGTCTCCTCACTACTACATTGCTTTTTAACTTGGCGGTCAATCAATATCATACTTGATTTAGTAAGCTAACTGGTGTTTTTTGTACTTAATAAAAAAACATTTTCGAATAATGTTACTTGAAACAATGATAATTGAATTAGGTATACGATATAGCATTTTCTACTTGTTATTCAAATAGAGACAAAAAAAAGTATGAATTTAATGACCTGATAGTCCTTTGATAAACTTCCGTCTTTGGTTTGAACTTCAAGAAAGCATATTTCGATCTTGAGCAATATATGTATAGGCGAAATGCAGTAGAGGAATTAAAGGACTGAGAGGAACCTTTGTTTGCTTTAAAGTCGTCTTCTTCCTTCTTGTTCGCGAATCTGAGCACAAGTGGCTCCGTAGCTTCCATTCGAATAATTATTTTCTTGCTTTAAACTGCTGAATATTAATGGTTTTCTTGTTTTTTTTCTCTTTCCCTTTATATTAGTTAGTGCTAGACTAGTGCTTTAAAATTGTTTGTTGCAAATTGACGCTTGAGTTTGATGCGAATAGTTTCTGCGCATCTTGTTACATTACTTTCGGGGTCATATGCTGCTGTTTTGATTTCTTCGAAATTGCTGACGATTTATCAAATTATGAACGGGTTATCTTGTTTTTTATTTTAATTATAAATTAGTCAGAGAGTGTACTTATAATAACAATTCAGGTGTTTATAATTTAACAGATCTAGCTTTCCATCGATAGTGCTTATGATTATTCATTCTTTTCCCATAAGAAAAACGCATTGGTATCTATTTTTCATTGAAACAATTTGGGTTTATGATTGCGATAGGATTTTCATTATTCTTTAAAATGGCTGGAACTGTTTGCCATAGCTTCGACTGATATTTTATAAGCAGAAGTGGGTTTGTCAAGGGCATTCTCTGAGTCCTATGCTTAAAACAGGTGTCAAATGCCAGAATACGAAGGTAACTATTCGGTTGAACTTATATAAGCAATACTTAAAGTTCTAACAAACGTGAGTTAGGAATAACGTGAATAAGTCATAATTCAACATGGACCGGTCTTATCTCTTCACCCCACCCCCCCCC
>UZAE01014564.1:0-13539 GCA_900617975.1 Rodentolepis nana | reverse complement strand
ATTAAATTGGGGGGAAAAGTTCAACAAGGGATGAAGAATAGCGGAAGTGGAAAAACTGTTGAAAATAAAGCCAATGTATTAAAAGTAAAATTTTATTTGGTTTTGAACTCGGTTAGTAAAATAGTCCGCTTAGTGATACCACCACTGCTTTACATTCCGTTGATAAAATAAAAGTGCACAAGTAGACTCCAGGATTATTTATTTATATCAAATGGCAGGCGTTTTGAAAGTTATCATTATCCCTTTAGCTGACTTCGGGCTTCACAGAGAGGAGGAGGAGGAGGAACATCAAAGTGACAAAAAGTCGAGAGGGGGGACAATAATGATTCACAGATGTGACAGAGACAGACAAAAGGTAAGATGAGTACTGTGATAGGGGTCGAATATGACATACAGTGGGGTGATGGTAGTTTGAAGCCAGAAGTCAACTGTCGGTTAATAGACATTTCTGCCGTATGAGTATACGTTGCCCAGGGTGCACTACGTGGAGGTAAGTCTATCGCACACCCCGTTTTTTTATTAGGATTATTGAGGAAGTTTTCTGTTCTATACACCTGCCTTCAAGAGGAGATTATGATAAAATATTCATTACCTATGAAGTATTTCGTGGTCGGGAAAAAAAACTATATTAATACTTTTACATAAGACAAAGGCGAGTGACAGAGGAGTTAAGAAAATGGTCATCTGATTAACGTGGTAAGCAAACGCCTAAAAACAACATTCGTTAGGGGGTCCTATGAATTTTATGGAGTTCTTTTTGCAAGACTAGAGCCCCCCCCCTCATCCCACCCCATTGGAGTAAATACCGAAAACTCCCACTTATGCAATCAAGTAGGCTGCATTTTCTTCTTGTTTTTTAAACTTCAATCTAGTGGAACCAATTCGTGTATTTTTTGTGCAACCACCGCATACTGATGTGAATTTTGACATATTAAAGGGTCAAAGTGGACATTAATTTATTAATGAAAAGTAAGCATACAAATCGCATACCTACCCCTTAAGGTAAGAAGATAAATCATTTTAAATGGAGGCTAAGTACTTTGAGATACACATCTCTGAAGTTTACGCGACCAAAATGAAATTTATGGGAGTAAAGTGGGTTAAAGGCAAAGTTAGTGGAAAACATCGGACTAGAAAGTAGAAGATTACAAACGCTGGAAGCTCCCTTTGAGAAACAAAATCGTGAGAATAACACCGCTGCATTATCCGTATCGTAGAGAATGGCAAAAAAATAAAAAAACTAAACTTAGGAAATAGTTGAAGAGAGCTCAAATGAGTTCTGTTGCAATAAAATTGACTTAGTCCTCTCTTTACACAGCAGGCATCTGTCTTATAAAAAGTAGAAAATTGCTAAAGTGATTGGCAGAAGTAGGAGGAAACCATACATTTTGGACATTTAAGCATAAGGCAACTGTGTATCATCTCAATCAGTAGACCCCATGTCGAAAGTACTGACAAGAGGGATTTCCACTTGGATGTAGGAAGATATAAATGAAAGATGAGATCATTTGGGGGCGGGGGGGGGGAACAAATGAACTGTTCAACGGACTGCGAATATCGCTGGCGCAACTTCGTCCATGAACGTGGAGTTAAAGCGTCCAATATGGACATCAGAGCACATTGCAGAGTGAACAGTAGTACTGAGGGAAATATGGAGAGTGCAATGCCTCAAGAAGTCAGAACCCATTGTGTCCATGCTTCGTTGCCGCCTTTTTCACGACTTCCACCCCGACTATTTCATGCTTCACTGAATTCATTTGCCATTTCCCTTATTCACATGCTATCTCACGATATAAAAACTAATTTCTATTGGTATAAGTAATGACAATAACTAAGTGTCTCAACAATAAGACGTATGTAAAGGAAGGTCATTTGTAAAGACGAGTCTTTACCAGATACAATGGTCATAACTAGTGCAAACATGATGCATCAACGTTTGACCAAAGTGAACTTGTAGGCTGGAAGTTGTTATTCTCGGAATTAAATAAGGAGACATGAGAACTACGTGCATAAGGTAATTGTACATTGCTTGAAGGGGGCCAAAGTGGAGTACCATTCATCCAGAATTCTGGCCACTAACCCTTGAGGAGATAAAGGGTAGTGCATATAATGTCGTAAATTGAATGAAGGAATAGGCGAAATTCCAAGTGCATTTCCTATTCTACTACGTCTAAGTTAACACAATTAAAATGCAACGAATTTTTGTATAACAGATGTTAAAACAACTCGAAATATTTACGAGATTAATTTAAAGAGTCATTTTTGAGATCTATAGATTTATTGCTTAAAATTAACCCCTCTCGCATATTTAAGTAACGGGGGTGTGGGATAGACTTACCTCCACGTGGTGCACCCTGGGCAACGTATACTCATACGGCAAAAAAGTCTATTAACTGGCGATTGACTTCTGGCTTAAAACTACAATGGCCCAACTGTATGTCATATTCTACCACTTCCGCAGTACTCATCCTACCTTTTCTCTGCCTTTGCGTCTGTCTGTCTCTTTTACATCTGTGAATCGCTCTTCTGTTCCCCACCCCTCGAATTTCTGTTACTTTGATGTTCCTTCCCCCTGTGAAGCCCGAAGTCAGGTAAAGGGCTAATGATAACTATCAAAACGCCTGCCATTTGAAATAAGTACTTCCTCGCAACAATCCTCGACAATTCACTTATGGAGTCGTGTGCATTGAATAACAGCAATAAAAATGGTGATAGGGATTCAGCTAATTGAGATCATTATCGGAAGGGCTTGAGGACACAACCCTCTTCAACTAGCGCTAAACATATCACGTAATTGATAAAATTGAGCTTTTTGAATAGACAATATTACATTCCCCTTAACGTTATCAATACCAGAGTGTCCTCAGACATTTACTTTACGAAATTGTATTAGATTCGGTAATCTGCAAAAAAAAACGGGGAGAACACAAAGGCCAGTAAAATGAGTAATTGGATATCATACGATAACAAACACACACACACACACACACACAAACAAAGAATTTGAAAAATTCAAGACATGAAGCTAAGCAAGAAGCAATCGGAGAAGAAGCTGAACTCACTGTTTATTGGCAATGGCTGAAGGGTCGACATTTTTCTTAAGATACTCCGTAAGTGACGATTGCCAGGGAGTCCGGCACATATGCTGAAAAAGGAAACAACATTACGAGAGAGTTAAGATCCTAAAGACGTGAATTTGAGTGAATTATCAGCGAGAGATAGTGCACTTTTCTTTCACAAGAAAGTTAAGCCAAATGAAATAGTGCTACGATTAGAGCTAACTCAACGTCAGGGTAACAGGTAGAGGGAGAAAGTTGAAGGCACAAAGAGTGCCATGTGCTTTCTTCATTCCTAAAGACTTGAGAAGTCCATTTTCCTACCAGGGGTGTAGTACACTTTGCAATAGCAAAATATTTCGAGGTTTAATAACGTTAGCATTTCAAATACACACACACACACACACACACACGAGGTTACTAACTTTTAAGTAGACTTCGAAGCTTCTCCTAGATGCTTAACTCAATTTCTCTATATTAGAACTCTCCACTTCCAAGTCTTGATTCCGTCTAGCATATAGACAATACTGTAAAAAGTAAGATGATGAAATTTAAAATTCCAAAAATAGATGAGTTAATTGACCTGAGTGAGGATATTGCACTACTATTGAGTGATGTGACAACTTAGACGATTACTGAAAAGCGCGTAAATAGGACTTCGTTTGGAATTTATTTCCCAAAAAGAGTATTTCGCAAGTTACCTCCACTTTTACATTCCAAGAGCTAATTTTAATTGATTTAGTAGTAGAGACTGCTCATGGCTAAATTTCCCTAATAAAAAAGCAAAAATCGCCTTTTTATCGACAAACAGCTCAGCGCATCGAAAAATATTCATGATGATAGAGACATCTTACTTCACAAACAAAACAATTGCTCATAAAAGCTCATGTAGAATCTTGTAGACGCAGCAATAAAGTATTTAATGAGACAATTACAACAATGGCATAGACAAAAGTGAATCAGAGTGATCTGCTGAATGGAAAGAAGACTCCATATACAACACTGAACAATTTTTGTACTCACAGCCGACCCTAAAAGCAAACTGAATTTCAAATAGATGTCTTCCTCTCAGGGCGAATTATTTTAATTATGAATGGCAACCATGGAGATTGGTGGCACAGAGAGGAGAAAGAAGCTCCGATTATTCATAGTAATAAGAAGGAAAGTCTTACGCTTTTACCTTAAATGTAGGATGCTTGAGTAGTATCGTGACAATAATGAAAAAAGTTCCTGAAGTAGGTACCTAACTATATAGATTCTTCAAAAGCTTGACAAACACTGAGCCACATGAAGAGGGATTCATTAAGATAGCAGAAGGCAATTTCTGAATATATTAGAAGTTAATGCAGTATAAGCTAAGCTCGAGAGATAAGAAGTTCACAAATTGAATTCGAAGATCGGCTTTGAAAAGACATCCGATGATGTACTGATTTCAACTTTACCTTCCGCTCGATCCACCTCTCTAAGTTTCCCAAGTTATGGAAAATTACCATAATTTAGTTTCTTAAGAGGACATAATCAGCGATAGAAGAAGTGAACTAATTTCGGAAATTAGGCCCACCTTGTTGGCTGAGTAAGTGGAACATCCACATCCCCCCCCCCCCCTCCTCCTCCCCACCCCCCGATCCCATCGGTTCAAGAGAGTTTTCTTCCATAGGCGCAAATGTTCACAATTCATCAAAGTAGCCTTTTTCTCAACGTGTGACTTCACTAAACACTTCATCTTCAGCAAGCAAGTACAAGAGATCATACAGAAAAAAAATTGTTTCACTAAAAGTCATGTAACATGTTTCCTAATACATTTTAAGTATATAAGAGCGAATACGAACGATTTCCAAGAATAAGTGTGCTTTTGACTTGTTAAAACAGTTGTAATGCTAAAAATATACCCACGTGATCCACATTTAGGATAATAAATTGTGCTTAAATTTTCACAGTTTGCAATATTGAAATGCGTCGCCAAATACTACTTAAATTAATAGCGTCGCCACGAGAGAACAAATTAATAAATACACCAATAAGAAATCGTAAAAGAAAGTCAAGATGTTTATGAATTGGATCGATATTGACACACACACACACACAAGTGTGTATTCCGCGGTACTGTGCACACGTTGCTGCCTGTCAGGGGTGTGAAAAAAGTGACGTTCAATTATCATTTCCACTAATAATAGAACATTACAGTTACTACAACTAATAAAATCTCCCAGCAAAAGAATAAATGGAGCAATTTTCACTTTGAGTGAACTCAAGTGAACACAATGCTATGCTAAATAGTTGGCACTAGACCCGTGTGTCAATTCTAGGCTGTGGCAAGGTAGAAACAAATCGATAATGGTTTGACCAACCGCTGAGCTAAATCAACCTGTCAAAAAATTCTGATTACCATCGATATACTCAAACATGTGAACTTGGAGGTCAAATAACTGAATCTGAACTATGCGAACCATACTTCTTGTAGGCATATATTAAACGTGACATTTTCATTATTAAAGCAAAGAATCCTGAAGGCCCCAACAACAACATTAACTGCGTCGCTTAAAACCCTCGCCCGTTTTATAATTAAAAGGACCCGTTTGCTGTTATCCACTTCAAATGGCTTTCATAATTTTACATATGTTGTTTTTGAAGCTAAAATGATTAAAAATTTCATTTTTGTGGAAATAATAATTCATTCGTAGGGTGTGCGATAGACTTACCTCCACGTGCTGCACCATGGGCAACGTATAATCATGCGACAAAAAGGTCTATTAATCGGCATTTGACTTCTCACTTCAAACTACCATCACCCTACTCTATGCCATATTCGACTATTTCCACAGTACTCACCTCACCTTTTTTCTACCTTTGTTTTTGTCTCTTACATCTTTGAAACACTCTTCTGTTCCCCCCCCCCTCTCGATTTTTTTCAATTTGATGTTCCTCTCCCTCTGTGAAGCCTGAAGTCAACTAAAGGGTTAATGATAACCATCAAGACGCCTGGCATTTGATCTAAATAAATACACATGTAAAGGCCTTTGCTCTACTCAATGACAGCAATAAAAGGAAGTTCACTTAAAAGGGCGTTTGCTTTTGTTATTCACTTAACACGGAGAACTAATTTCATCGCGCCTCCTTGATGAGAAACTCGAATTTAGCAACTCAGATATAAACGGGGAATTCCGCCCAGGACTCACCAGAGCATTAGAAGAGAACTTTTCGAACGCGTAGATATTTGATAACCCAGAAGTGCCCAAATCCGACGATGTGTACCAGTATTCTGACATTGCATAGAAGCTAGTGCCTTCAAATTCCACTGCTGGTTGGTGAATTCCGTTCATGGAACATGGATGTAATTTACATGGCTTCTGTTTCTCCAAAAGGCTCTTTTGGTATTCAATGCAGAGTGTCAAGTTGCCAGTACCCACAAAAGCGATTGTGGGAGAGGAAGAATTGCCTGTTGCAAGAATAGTTCGAGAAAGGGTCAAATCATTCCTGTCCAGTCTATCTTCCAGACCAGGTTGAAGGCACGGATCCTGAAATATAATATTAATAAAATGTTGAATATCATTGGTGATGGTGACTTCTTAGAAGGTTGATAGTTGATCTAACATGTCAGCTAGAGCAAACGAAACAAATAAATGATTTCGATAGTTGACTCCGTGGGAAATGCATATTCAGAGGCACACAAAGCGGCTAATTACAGACCAACTCGAAGGAAATAAAAATCACCGAATGAAATCAACCACAGAAAATAAAAGCCCAAAGGCAAATGCTCGGCAAAAGTGGAAATGTTCATATTGACTGAGGTTCCCACTTCGGGCACAAAAAGCTCCAATTATAAATTAAATAAATGGCTAAAATGGCCACTGTCACACATAACAATTAATTGGTATGCCATAGTAGCCATTTTGTATTATGTGCAGATCAGGCTCCACCCCTTATCCTACGTTTGTATACATGGACGCGTTCTAATTAATCCAAAAGGGTGAATTCAATCACTTCCCCCCCCCCCTCCCTCCTCAAGCCTGAGATATATGAGGTTGGCAATGTAGCGCCTCCGGGTATAGGGATCAACCAACCCAGACTTTAGAAATAGCAGCTTAATACCGTTAGAAGTATGAAGTAATAAGACTGTGCCAATACAAACTTAACTTTATCAGTTTAAACAATATTATGAAACTCACAGAGAGGATAAATTTCTCTTCTCCAGTTGTGGTATAGTGTAGTTCCACAGTATGATTGTCCAACTTGGGAATTTTTACATACCCTGTTGAAGGTCGAAAGCGATGCTTCAAAAGTCCCGAATATTGTGAGTACTCCATAGCGTTATGCAGGAGAGCCAGTTTATATCTAACGAATGTAATGAGTAGATAAAGGCAGAGTTCAAGGTGCTAAAGATCCGAAAGTCAGTGTTCCACTCACCGGCTCTTAGCGGCTTGAGTGCCATAACCAAGGAATGTCATGACGTAGACGTTATGAGTTCGAGTTCCCCCAATAGTGAATGGAAGGATGAGATCCTCTGGGGGATTGAGTTCAGGAGGAACTTCGTAGGCGATTTGCATACTTGCTCCACCCATATCTAGCATTCCAACTGTTGGTTTTAGAGGTTCTAAAAGATAAATGTGCTGAGAAATGAATAACAAAAAAGGAAGTATTCGGTCTTTTTATTAACTTCAATTTCAGAGGGAATCTGGTGCGACATACAATCAAGCACAGTGGAAATTAGACACAGTAAACGTAGCGCTCTACTTAAATTAATTTTTTTTGAAAAATTTGCTCGACTCTAGGTCTCATATTGTGTCCATGTCTAAATCCTAATTGAGATGCAATCTTTTGCTTAAATCGACAAAATAATGAATGCTACAAATATAACAAGTAAACAAAGAAGTTAATTGGAATTTAACGAGGATTGGCCAAGAACCCCCCNCCCACCCCCCCCCCCCCCCCCCCCACCCCAACCTGCTGAACTTTTCTAGACTAGAATAAGTGCCTTCTGATAGAAATGATTTGCGAAAATGCCGAAAGCGGAAGTATACGTGACCGTAAATCTTGAGCACAGGAAAAGAAATGTTATATTGATTAATTAATAAGAAGTAGTTTCGAAACAAAAACGAATTGGGTCTTCCTTTGCATGATTACCAAAATGGTTAAATCGCTAGAATTTGTGAGTCTACGTTCTAATTTGGTAAGTCGAGTGTAAAAAATGTTAGCTAAATAAAGGCAGTAATCGAAATTGAGTGCAAAAAGGACTTAATTTCCGTTTCATCACGGGAATTTATTTCCCAACACAAAAATACATAAACATTTGAAGTTACAAGTAATTAAATGAATTAAAAAAACTAATGATTACATGTTGTTCAGTGTTATTACGAATTTGCTCATAAATCGGTAAAACAAAAAAGCATTTTTGCCAGTTTAACCAGCTATTAAAAATTTCAAAAGAATCAATGGCTAACTCATCAAAACTCGAGTATCCTAGGTGACACAAAGGCAACTGAAAACCACACAATTTTACATTGGTCCTTAAAAATAGTCCTCATGATCATTGATGAAATCCAAGTTGAGCAAGTCACTCAGAAGAGAACCGTCAATTTGTCAACCATGGAGTATATAACGGTATTTTACACTTCATTATAGACACTGAAATTACTTTATATGATTCCATGGGCACCTTAAATCCTACATTCTGATGTTAAGTAATGTTTCAAGTCAAGCATTGCGATAAAATCCTAAGACTCACAATGTATCAACTAGTTATTTGTTCAAAGATTTGTTAGATTCGACTTGGCAGTCAGAACACAACCGAAACTTATAAAAAGCAACGAAAAAAGAGTGAATAAAAATTAATATGGAAAATACCAGGGGGAAGACTAGTATTTCTAGATCGTAGAAACCAATGCAATAATACTGAAAACCACCACAAGTCTTCCAGAGAGGGAGATGCTCAAATAAATTGTCAAAATTATGCCATTTATGGTGAGCAAAGTCATGATAAATACTGAGTCAGAACTAGGTACTTACCAATGGGTAGGATTCGTCCAACTGTAATACAAACACTATACATTTATGGCACAATTATAAAAAATTGGACACTTTCAACAGATCATCAGAAATAGAAGCAAATATTTGACATTGCGATCAGCAATTAAATAAGCTATTAACTTACCGGCAAAGTTTCCCAGTAAGTAGTTAACAGTAATCCATCCATATAAGGCCTCATAAAATCCAGTAACTGTTTGCGCCCAAGAATTTTCAAAGTTAAAGTGAAATTCTCTCTTTACTGTTGACTGAACGTAGCTCCAAATGGCATCCTGATCGCTACAGAGAAAAAGTGTAAGGAAAAGAATGAGATCACCGACCTTTGTGATAAAAACCGCATACCGGCTGTAGCAAGAATGTAAACTGGTGTGATAGAGTGGTATTGTTTAGGGATATTTTTTGCAGCAAATGATAATAAACCATGGATGTAACTTTGGACAGATGATGGATCGGAAGAGAAAGAAGAAAGACCGGGTTTGACCTTTTTGGTAAGGGGATTGCCTTCAGCATCAAGACATAAAGTAATGGTTGGTAAAGGATCATCGCCGACTTTTCGAGCTGGAATACAGTATACAAAAAGTCGACTACCGCTGCTGCCCGCATCAACAATGATTGTGTAGCGACTTTCCTGCGATGACACTACATTTGAACCATTAACGGCTGCGTATGGAAAGCAATTGTTGAGATTGAAAAGAAACAAAAATAAAATGACCAAAATACTGAGAGCCATCTTAAAGCGACGTTTCCGTCGTCCACACTGCCCATTAAAGGACTGAATAATGCCGGTGAAGCCCACAAAACGGGCTGGAAGCAACCTTGAATATCACGAACCAATTATTTTCAAGGTCGTTAACGTCATAAAAATAATACAAACAAAAGGCGGGCTTCAATGGAAATTAATTAAAGGCAGATATTCCATAAAATGTGTATTTTATGCTTAATGTACAAATTATTGTTTAAATGCAATTTAATAGTATGGGAATTGATGATTGCTATATTTGGAAATCATGCTAGTGGCAATACGATTTTACCTATTCCAATATGTGCACACAAAGTGTGCTCATACAAGATATTATTTTTGACGAATAAATAGAACTCGGGTCAGGAAAACACGCAAAGCCAATGACAGTTATTCAGCACAATTGACTTTTGCGTGTAATATGTAAAAAAACTATCCATTATCATTCTTTTTTCGTTTCTAAGGTTTAGACCACTTTTCCTTTCCAGCCAAACTTCGCACATTTAAAGACAATCTATTAGGTTGGCAACTAAGTCATTGTCGATTTCAAATAAGAAGGCAAATTCGGAATTTTTGTTTAAAAATATAACTTTATTCAATTAGATATTGGCCGTTCTTGTCGATGACCTTTTTCCATCGTTCTGGCAGAGTAAAAATTCCCCCTTCGTAAAATGTCTGGTCTTTGCTATTAAAAAACTGAATTAGGTGTGATCCGACATCATCCGCGTTGTTAAAAATTTTACCATTTAAAGAGTTTTGCATGGAACGAAACAAATGGTAATCCGAAGGCGCAAGGTGAGGGCTATATGGTGGGTGTGACAAAACATCCCAACCCAGTTCCAATAATTTTCGCCGAGTAACCAAAGATGTGTGCGGGGGCCTTGCGTTATCATGATGGAAAACAACACCCTTCCGCCGATTTGATAATGCCGGCCGCTTATCTTCAATTGCATCCATCCTTCAGTTTTTCCAGTTGTTCAACATACACATTTGAATTTATCGTTTGGTTCTGCGGCATGAGTTCAAAATACAAAATTCCTTTGTGATCCCACCAGACTGACAGCATAATCTTTTTTGGTGAATCTCCGCTTTTGATACTGTTTGGGCTGGTTGATCTTGCTTCACCCATGGTCTCTTGCGAGTAACATTGTTATAAACTATCCACTTTTCGTCGCCAGTAACTAGGTTCTTCAGAAATGGATCATTCTCATTGCGTTTTAGTAGTGGCGAATCACAGATGCTAATCCGTTGCGTCAAATGAATTTCCTTTAACTGGTGAGGGATCCATAAATCAAGTTTCTTGACATAACCAAGGGTTTTTAATTTGTTTTCAATGCATGTATGCGACACATTGAGCTTCTCTGCAATATCTCGTGTTGTGCTGTGACGATTTGAATCGATAATGGCCTTGATATTGATTTCATCCACTTCGACTGGGCGGCCAGATCGTTGTGAATTTTTCAGTGAAAAATCACCGGAACGAAATCTTTCAAACCAAGTTCGACACTGCCTTTCTTTTAAGGCTTCATCTCCATATACGGCACATAACTTCTTTTGTGCTTGCGATGCGTTCTTGCCTTTTCGGAAGTAATACAATAAAATGTGTCGGAAGTGCACGTCCTGTTCTTTCATTTTTAAATTGGGATAAAAACAAAACTAAAGAACTAAACAAAAAAATTTTTTACTAATTAGCCTAGAAGCCCATACAGTAAGAAAAAATATAGGTTAGATGCTCTGGCCACGTTAACAAAACAAAAGGATGTATAGAGTGAATCTGTCAACAAAAACGGCAATGACTTAGTTGCCCACCCAATAGTTTGTTAAGGTTATTTCAATTTTAAATTAACAGCTTATCTTCATACTGGAATGCAATGATTTCAAAATCATAGAAATTTTAAGGTTTTTTACATCGATTTAAACAACTGGAATTTATGACACAAAAGTTCAATTATAATTACTTTAAAGAGTCAAGCAGTTCTAGCATTTTAATACTATTGAAACTTATCAAAAAATTTGTTTTGCGATTGTACACCTATTTAACACCTGTACAATTACACCAGTATGATAGGAATCCTTCGAGTCATTAAATATCAAGTCACAAATGCCTTGAGGTACATGAGTCATGAGAGCAAAAAGACTTTTAGATGAAAAAACGAGATTTTCATCTTATCTAGGCAGGTAGACATTGGTTTAATTCTCAGAAAAGTAAATACAGGAAATCAATTTATTTTCCTTAAGACTAGTATATTTACAATATATTTACGATAATAGCTTCACATCTCATATATGCAAACCTCAATTAGGCCAATAATTTCTACAACACGACAGTGGTCTCCACAACTGGCATATTGGCAGTTGAAAGAGGCTAAGTTCTTCATTGAGTTTATTGCATTCAAGGAACTAACATGGAACTAGCATTACATTTTGGATTCGCTCCAAGACAACGGTGGTAGAAGGGAAGAGTGAGAGCGAAAATGGCCGATGGCATGAAGGAGGAATGCAGTTGGCGAGTGAAGATGGAAGGTAGTAAGAAGATGTTACTGAATGCAAGTGAGTAGATGAGGCTGAGAGTGAGAAGAGTTGCGAGAGGAGCGTGTAAGTGCAAAAGAGCTGACATCGCTGAACGGCTGGGCGTAGCGGCGTGCGCCTGTAATCCAGCAACTTGGAGGCCGGGTGGTTGAAACTGCCGTCGCTGGGAGCTCCAACCTGCGTGCGCGCATGTGGATCGGGCGTCCGTGCTAAGCGCGGCGTCGATATGGGGATCCTGTCGGAAGGTAGTGGTCTCCAGGTTGCCTAAGGAGGGGTGTAATGGGTCAGGGGGGAAACTCAGCAGCCAAAAGCCCCCACGTGGTGCAGTAGCAGGATCGCGCCCGTGAATGGCGTGCGTAGGGTGGCCCGGAGGGCGCGTGGTGACTTCCACCTATTATCGCTTACTTCTCCATTTCTATTTCCCAAGCACTTCTCATTCTCCCTCCTTTTCCTCTCCACCGATGCAACAACGTTTTCCACCTTTCCTGCTCTGTAACACCTCCACGTTTCGTAACAAACACACGTCGTTTTCTTCACACTTTATTTAAATTTGTGAACATTTTCGCTATTTATGGCAAGTTGCAAAACCCCGTCCCGATCAAGTTTACGCTCTTCCTACGGATTTCCTCCATTTGGTGGAAGAGATTCGAAGTCGATTGTGATCTCTAAGTGTTATGGAAAAAAATTGCTAAAGAGTAAAATAGCCATTAACTTGAAAGATCGTTCACGAAATTACCTTCGCCCTGATTTTATCTCTTGTTGCTGATTATTTATTTTGCCTATTTGAATAATTGGAGGTGAGCTAGTGATGGTGGCTATTCATTGGGCATTTAACTGATCTTCCATACCCATTCAGAGACAAAGTGGTCATAGTTTCAATCCCTGTCATCCGGCAAAACAATCTATTACTCGGCTTTTGACTTCAAATATTAACAATCAAAGTCAGAATTTGGATCTTTTGTCCTGTGATATGCTTACAGCGTTCCACAGAAGACCTGTAGAAGTTGTGATTCACCCTGAAGAGGACGATTTCTCTTATAGCGTCTTTTCAAGCAACTCATAATAAATTGAAGTCAAAAGCCGAGTAATAGAGTTTCTTGCAGTTAGAATATACGTTAAGGGTGCACCACGTGGAGGTAAGCCTATCGTACACCCCTGATTGGCTTAAATAAATGTTACTTAATTTAAATAAGT
>UZAE01014563.1:2728-13543 GCA_900617975.1 Rodentolepis nana | reverse complement strand
GAATATGACATACAGTGGGGTGACGGTGGTTTGGAGTCAGGAGTCAACTGCCATGTAGTAGACTTTTTTGCCGCATGAGTATACGTTGGCCAGGGTGCACCACGTAGAGGCAAGTCTATCACACACCCCTTGAGAAAAAAATTAATTTCGACAAAATAGTACCCATGTCATGTTTCGAAAATCACCATATTCGAACACCCTAGGCGTGGATAATTGATTAACTTTATTTGTCATCATTGTAGCATGGATTTCATTTCAACAGTTGGCTCAAAAGACAAGAGACTTGGAGCTATTTAGGTGCTTTCACTGGATGGGAGTGGAGTTTAAAAATTCACAACCTTCTTCCGAAATCGAATGGTTATTGTCCCCACTTACCCTCAAGACCATGTGTATGGAGGGGGGGGGGGAGTAGACGGGTTTGTGATCAGCAAATCAAGTTTTGAGGACTGGCGGTTAGTTTGGTAGCATCGGAAAGCATTCGTGGAATTCTAGAAGGGCATAATGTCCTAACTCTGCTCATAAATTTATGGGGATGACAATAGTAGTGCACATAATTTCGGCATGTCCATCCCAATTTCATATTCATTCCCTCCGTACCAATTCCTTTTTTTTTATTCTCTTAAATTTTTACAGCCAGATTATCTCTCCTTATTTACTTTTACTCGTTCAACATCCCACCTGCCCTACGCTGAACTTATTGCCTTAGAAATAGATCGAGGACTAGGGCTTCTGAAGATGAGATCTTTAAGCCATACCCGGTCAAACTTACAGATCCACCTAATGAGTGCAGTTCTTCCTTATACACCTCTTAAATCACGCGCACACACACACTCACGTTAGGCAGTGACACTTCTATCATCTTTCTAACAAAAAACAATGATCACTTGGGTGCATGCCAGGCTTTCTTAGTGTCACAAAACTGAAACGACATAATATTTGATAAACCAAATTGCAAACTAGCTACTCTTCCTCAGCTCAAATATTCACGATTTCCTCTTAAAGGATTTCACTTCCTTATTTGAAGAATAGGAACGCTCTGTACCCCCAATTGGCATGCTGAACACCCGTAGTTTTGTTGTTCCGGGATAGTCTTAACCTTCAGTATTCTCTATCACAAGCTAACAAGCCTCGACATTGTGGTCAGCGGCAGATGTCACCGAAAGCAACAGTTCAACACTCAGTGCCCATTCAATTACCGCCTGGCATATATATAGTTCCATTCAGTTTCACTTTAAATTTACGCAGCAGCAGGAAGTAAAGTTCGAAAAGAAAATGTTTTTTTTCTAAAATAACTAGGGAGGCAGGCGAATAGATGGATAGGGCGGTTGATATTAACGAAATGTCCAAATTATTAAATCAACAGCAAATAAATGAGTTCATCACAGCGATTACAAAATTAATTGGGGGTTGGAAAGGATTCGGAGTTAGTTATCATTTCTCATAATCACCTGATTCAGAGGATCCAAATCACCAAACGGGTTTTTATCAGCCGCTAAACAGTCTCGTGACTCTCTGTACTCTGCATCGGTGAAGTCTCTTGCAAGATAGTGGCGACGGTTATTTGGAGACTCGTTCGTGCTTCTATCAGACAATGATAGATCTACTAAATGAGACGGTAAATCCTTGAACACGCCGTTGATCTCAGTTTCTGGCTCGTTTTCATGAACTTCCTGCATCTTCTCTTTATTTTCCTGAAGTTTCTTCTCTGGCTGAAAAGTTGAAAAGATGACAGCATTATTTGAATAATAAGTAAAATATCAAAAGCATGGGAACAGCACACACACAAACAGCAAGAAGTAAAGGCAAATGAGCACATGGTAAGCAGACTAAATGAACAAATCGAAGGCAAAGTGCATACGCATGCAGTATCAGATCCGTCTATCTTGACTGTAACCTACGAACCTTGTTTTCTGCAAATCCCAGAGCAGACATCATATCCGAGAGTTGAAGATGTTGATCAGAGAACAGCGAGGAGGTGAAATCCTCAGGCTTAGAGGGGCCATTCTTCTTAAAAGACTTGCTTACTTCAGAAGGGATATCATTAGAAGTACTGGCATTTCTTGACTTGCTTGATGAAGGTCCAACAATAATATCTCTACGAGAAAGTGATTGTTTAGCAGCTAGACCAACTATCGTGTATATGGCACCTAGTTGGTTAGATTGATTTAGGGCGCCTTTACGTTGCTGGCACAGACGACCAGCGAGTTCGCAAACATCTGCGATACGCCCAAGAACTTCTGCATGGAGAATAGCAACAGAAGAGGCTACGAAAACACCTCCTAAGCCACCTCCATCTTCAGAAACAACTGCTATGGGATGGGTCAGACTCCTCTGTTGTTTGTAGAAATTCACTGCCATCTGAACAAATGCTGTGAAGGAAGCAATTGAACCAGGATCACTTGCGTTTGGAGTAGGCCCCGAATAACAAAGATGTACAACTGTTCGTGTCTGCTGACTTTCACAGTTACGAAGGGTCAGGATCCGTTCAATGCATGTTGACTTTGAGATGGAGTCTACAGAGGGAGACTGGAGAGAGACACTATCTGGACGAGTGAGTTCAATAGCTTGCAAACGGATTTCAAGAGCTAAATTCCCAGTCCCAACATGAATTCGGGATCCAACCTTCATAGGTGGTAGATGCTGAGGAACTCTTAGGCTACTAGCTGGGTCACCATAAGCTCCTTCAGCGTAGCTCTCTGAGGGGTCAAGGCTGGAGGGAAGAATGGAATTTCGATGGCGAGGTGGAAGTGCCATAATAACCAGTTCACAAGCTTGATCAAAGATCATATTCCAAAAGTCAACGACTGTATTCGGAAGGGGAGCCTGAGTTAGAATGTATCGTGGACACCATTCACCTAGAGATGACACAAAGTCGAGATTGCTAGCGTTTATGTAGTCATCTTTTTTAGATGAACTATCGTGTTTTAGTTGAACACGATTGAAATCATATGCCATGCATTCATGGTGACGATTCTTAGAAGCACTGCAGCGTGCGGCTGCTTGGGTTGGTCGTTTTCCTGTCACTTGTGAAGCGATTTCGCTTGCACGAGACCAAGATTGTTCAAGGCGGGTAATTTGGCGGGAATCATTGATACTCTGAATTGGGTCGTTCATTGTTTCTATCCAGGTCAATAGACGCTCAGTAGCGTCAATAAATCGATTGAGTGCCAGTTGATCAGAGAGAGAGTCAAGGTTCAATGATGAACTAGATGTTGGGACAGATTTGGTAGACTCACCATGCGTTGAAACTAAACCTGTTTCCGAAGTATCATAGATGGCTCTTAAGTGCTTTTCGCGACGTTGTACTTCTAAATCCGCCTAAAATGAACATCCAGATAGCACAAGCAATAGGCATTTCTGTCCCAGTTATTACGAAACACAAACTATTATGAAATAATAAAATTGACAATCAACTTGAGGATGGTTGGTGAGAAAATAGGTATTAAGTTTAGAGAACGCAAGATTTTAAGCAAATGAGTTAGAACTAGTAAAAAATAACAAAATTAGCATCTCCGTCGAATAAATCACAAAAGACGAAAAGTCTACTTTGAAAAATTACCTTTCCAGCTTTCGATTTCGCAGTCTGAATAAAATTTTAGACAATAATGCGTTTACACTACTGAATATTTTAAGCAAATGTTTCCACTAATGCCGCATGGGGTCAAAATGTCCTAATAAATCACCTTAAAGCCTCAAGGTAACTTTCCATCTGATTTTGTTAAGGATATCTCATGGCATGCCCATCTGTAAGAAATTCGCCTATCTTTCTGATTTAGCATCTCTTTTCCATTACATGCCTAGTGGTTCTCTCCATCTACATATGGTAAAGAGCGTCACCTTGATCTCATGATACGAGTGTTAATGTTCCATTAATGCCCCCAATCTACTTCGTTTGTAAAGTAGGTCGTTGTTCCTTGTCTGAATGTACTTCACATCTGTATAATAAAAGGAGCGATTTCACAGATCTGTTTGATACCACTTTACACCAAAGGACTACGTGTTTGGATTATGCTTTATGATTACTGCCTTCCATGAAAACTTGCCTGAGTCAAAACTGTTGGTGTTATCGGTTCTTTTCCATGATCTTGGGGTGTGTTAATAGAATCAAGAGAAGTGGCCGACTCAGGAACAAATCCCGCTGCAGTCGGTTCTGGTAATACCAACGGCAGTGGCGTCGTATCTTCAGGTAAGACTTCTTCAAATAGATTGGATGTCTTGACTTCGGCAACTGGAATAGGCGCTTCTTTCCTAACCTCCTTTGGATTAGAGGTACCGGCGACCGATTTCTCCACCTCTTCCTTCAGTTTTTCCTTCGGTACTGCCGGTGCACCATTTTGTTGTTGATGTGGATGCAATGTAGCAATGGGCGAAGGATTATAAACAGGCGTCATTCCTGGTTGCTGATATGCGTAAGGATATTGTTGTCCCGCATAGTACACTTGGTTATAGTTTGGCACTCCAAAACGAGCATACGGCATATAAACTTGAGGCGGTTGCTGCGGAGGCACCTGCTTATTGCCGTTAGGCTGCGGAATTACAGGAGGTGGTGGTCTAAAAGGTTGGGAAATTGAAGTAGACGTGACAGTCCCATAACCTTTACCCATCATCTCCGAGAACTTCATTTTCTGCGCGTATGTGGTAGCAGTTTGAGTACTAGTCGTATCAGGAATGACTGACTTTGATTGAGCAACGGTAAGAGGAGGTTGAACAATTGGTTGTGTCATAGGCCGAGGAAACGATGGAGATGGTACTCTATGTTGAGTTAGACTCATCATTTCAGAGAATTTTAATGGGGCTCTGGTTGCAGATTGAGTAGAGTTAGGGGGTAGACCCGACGGTTTAAATTGAATAGGCTGAGACATTGGTGATGTAGATCGAATAGGTTGCGATATCGGAGGTTGCATTGTTGGAACCACAGCTTTATATTGCTGTCGTTGTTGGTCTAACATTGCCGGGACTGGTTGAACGGGAGTTGGATTTCGAACTTGTGGATAAGCTGGCTGAACTGGTACACTAAATTCGTGTTGAAAAGGAGAAGTGTTTGAACTACAATGCATTTGTGGTTGACTCGGCATTCTAGGGAGAGAAGTTTGACTTCCAGATTGAGGAATGGGAGAGAGATTTTGTTGAACAGGTGGAACTGTAGGTCGGTACTGCTGTTGCGATTGATTTACCATTCCTCCAAGAGAACCTTGACTACTAGATTGTGGAAGAGGTGATGAATTTTGTTGAACAACCGGTGCTAGAGGTCGACAGATCTGGTTTATCATTCCAGGAAGAGATGACTGGCTACCAGACTGAGAAATTGAAGATAAATTTTGTTGAAGAGGTGGAACAGCAGGTCGATATCCAGGTACAGATGGAAAGTGTTGAGGACGCTGGCCGATTGCCTGGTTTGATTGAGGCAATGGAGAACTTGACGGATATTGAATACAAGAAAAGTAAGGACTCTGGTAGCAAGATCCAGGATATCCTAGCATCTGCGATGATTGCATGAACTGCCGCTGTTGTGACTGTCCAGTAGGATCAGGAGCAGGTGACGGCTGAGTCTAGAACGACAAAAAATAATCAATTGACAGGAGTATGACAGTAAACGGCTAATCAATAAAAGTTTTTATAAACCTAAATTGGAAGTTTAACTACATTCTTTTTTGAAAATAATAAATAATAATAATAAATAATAAAAGCTAATCACTAAAACTACTCCACATAAATCCATCATTTAAATAAATTTCGATAGAGTGCGATTCCATTAAGATAAAACTGGTTAAGCCAGATTACATTTGTTATTCACTTTTGGCATGTTACTCCTTTTCATTTATCTGCAAACAGTCAATGAGAACATCTCTTTTCCTTTAAAATCCACTTATAAATGCGTTCTGACATTTCAATGACTGGTGAACATTAAAAACGATTAAGGAAAAGGAAGTATAGGGAATAAAAGAACATCTGATTCATCACGAAGCAATATGATAAGAAAGGACAGCCAATTGCATCTTCTCAGCGAGTAGAGACGAGGATATCTAAAATGTTGCCTCTTCCGAAAACCCACATGAGCACACGAGCAAGAACCAAGCCCGTCTTGGGGCCATTTAAGAAAAGAGAAGTCGATTGAAGAAGGAAGCGGCTTGCAATCGAACTAGACAGAATACACCACGGAAGCATTAATGGAAGTAGTGATAAGAAATAAGGATAGCAACGAACTACGGATATCAAATAAATTTTTCTATTAGGTTCACATTCACAATGGATACTTCGCACTTTCCTTACTAAAATAATTGAGACAAAAAAGGCATATCATTAGTATTCAGAGTGAAAATTGAGACAACGCCAAAGGAAAGACCAGAGGGGGGGGGGTACCAGTATGTTTTGGGGTTTGTGGAATGATCAGAGTAAATATCTCTGATAACTGAATTGCGAGAATAAATTGGTTTGAATAATTGTTCTTCATGGGAATAAATATTGGGTTGGCAACTAAGTCATTGCCGTTTTTGTTGACAGATTCACTCTATACTTTCTTTTGTTTTGTTAACGTGGCCAGAGCATCTAACCTATATTTTTTTTCTTACTGTACGGGCTTCTAGGTTAATTAGTAAAAAATTTTTTTTGTTTAGTTCTTTAGTTTTGTTTTTATCCCAATTTAAAAATGAAAGAACAGGACGTGCACTTCCGACACATTTTATTGTATTACTTCCCAAAAGGCAAGAACGCATCGCAAGCACAAAAGAAGTTATGTGCCGTATATAGAGATGAAGCCTTAAAAGAAAGGCAGTGTCGAAATTGGTTTGAAAGATTTCGTTCCGGTGATTTTTCACTGAAAAATTCACAACGATCTGGCCGCCCAGTCGAAGTGGATGAAACCCATATCAAGGCCATTATCGATTCAATTCGTCACAGCACAACACGAGATATTGCAGAGAAGCTCAATGTGTCGCATACATGCATTGAAAAAAATTAAAAACCCTTGGTTATGTCAAGAAACTTGATNTATGGATCCCTCACCAGTTAAAGGAAATTCATTTGACGCAACGGATTAGCATCTGTGATTCGCCGCTACTGAAACGCAATGAGAATGATCCATTTCTGAAGAACCTAGTTACTGGCGACGAAAAGTGGATAGTTTATAACAATGTTGCTCGCAAGAGATCATAGGTGAAGCAAGATCAACCAGCCCAAACAGTATCAAAACAGAGATTCACCAAAAAAAAGATTATGCTGTCAGTCTGGTGGGATCACAAAGGAATTTTGTATTTTGAACCCATGCCGCAGAACCAAACGATAAATTCAAATGTGTATGTTGAAGAACTCGAAAAACTGAAGGATGCAATTGAAGATAAGCGGCCGGCATTATCAAATCCGAAGGGTGTTGTTTTCCATCATGATAACGCAAGGCCCCACACATCTTTGGTTACTCGGCAAAAATTATTGGAACTGGGTTGGGATGTTTTGTCACACCCACCATATAGCCCTGACCTTGCGCCTTCGGATTACCATTTGTTTCGTTCCATGCAAAACTCCTTAAATGGTAAAATTTTTAACAACGCGGATGATGTCGGATCACACCTAATTCAGTTTTTTAATAGCAAAGACCAGACATTTTACGAAGGGGGAATTTTTACTCTGCCAGAACGATGGAAAAAGGTCATCGACAAGAACGGCCAATATCTAATTGAATAAAGTTATATTTTTAAACAAAAATTCCGAATTTGCCTTCTTATTTGAAATCGGCAATGACTTAGTTGCCAACCTAATATATTCCGTTTCGTTGATGTGAAAAGTTTGCATAAAGTAGGGTAGTTCGGTAGAGCTATTAACAACAGTTAAATCGCTCAAAGTCTAATCCTATTGAGGGAAAGCAAATTCAAACACACATTGAAATCAGAATAAGATAACCTGTGGTTGGTTAACATCAACCGATTTGATCCGTAACCACAGTTACGGAAATGTGGAATGCTCACAAGCTAATCAAAGAAATATTGTAAAAACTGTATTTACGGGGTTCACTCCTGCAGGAGGGGCAGTATTTGAAGTTGCGGAATTGAGTTGCGGAACTTGTGTTGGTGGAGATGGTGGCCAGTAGGGTTGAGCACCAGGAGCTATAGCAGGTGGTATCTGAACTGATGCATTCGGCTGCTTCTTGGCGTCATTCTGTGCTGCAGCTGCTCTGGCTCGTAACACATCGCGTAGTTTCGGTGGACCCTTAGAGGCAGTGTCGGCTGGCGGTATCGAGGCTAAATAGAGTACAGACGCTTAGTAGACTGCAGATTGTTGTCGAAGGCAATAGGTCATAAATGGTTAATAAAACCATATTTAAAATGGGTACGACATATTTCATAGCATATCCAATTAGCGATACAAAATAAGGCCAGCTTTCCGCCTTAGTCTACATGGTAGTATCTTTCGGGCTATCCTTCATTATGAAAGATACCGAAACGACACCACACAGTCTGAGCAAGATCGTATGGGAGTAGGGAGGGTTTGGACAGTAGGAAATAATTGAAAGGGCAATTGATAAGGATGATAATTTACGTAAAGGGGACACATTTTGTAGATTAAAAGTCACTACAAAGTCCATCGATTAGAAATTGAGAAAAAGAAAAGCCTGGTTTCTAAAAAAACACAAGCCTAACACAAACTAATCACCCGCCAATTTAAAATGAATCTAATCCGGGCGATTGAGTAAAGAACAAACTCCCATAAGAACATACCAGGAAGAGGCACAGAGAAAGCAGACGTTGGCTGTTGAGATGGAACTGATGGTTGAATGGTATTTTTTCTACCAAGATCATCAATGGAGCTGTTGATCTCATCCAAGTCGACGTGCAATGCTACAAGACGCTCGCTGATATCTTGATAGAAAGCCTGTCCTTCATTACACTTGAGAATCAAATCATCGTAGGCTTCACCGGAACGAACTAAATCATCGATTTCTTCCAAACGTCTATAAAAGAAGAATTAACACGATAAGTTAGGTAATTTTCAAAAATATGAACACCGCAGTCAGTCAAGTTCGGATCAAGCATAACTCGATTAGCTCTCTTGCAATCATGGGTTCTTCCAACGTCCCAATGAATTCTGATTCAGGGCCTATCTGACTTATCTCGTTTTAATTCAGGCAGCAGATTTCACTATTTAAGACGTTTGTGCTACACTGCCCACAGGCAACAGATTCACCGATTAATTCCATCAATTCCGACTTGATCCATCGATAATTAAACAAGAACCACTTTTATCCGGGTACCTCATGCATCTTCCTCATGAATAAGCAAAATAAATACTCATTCACTTTCAACTCACTGTTGTCTACGCTTGAGAATATCATGTTTCTTCACGCCCACTGTAGCGTGAGCATCAATAAGAGCCTTGGAGATATTCTCTTGAGCTGTTAAATTGAGATTCAACAAATCGACAGCCTTTTGGTGAACATCCAAGTGGCGCTGAAAGAGAGCATTACGCTCCTCTTTGGTATTAGTAGCTAGAAGTTCTTGTGTAACATCATCGGCTTGTAGATCCGCTCGCAATTTTTCTAACATCCGAGTTCGTTGAGCTCGCATCTCCTCAACCTTGGATAGAATTCTAGCGGCTTCATCAAGTCCTTCCAAGAGTTCTGAGTCTAGAAAAAAAGGCAAGAAGAATAGCATGATGATTTTAAAAATATGTCTAATTGACTGAATCGAGGAAATTGTTGCACATACTATCAAAGCTTACAAATGCCAAATGCAACATCCACAGTTCACCGTAGTTCAACAATCCTCAGCTATGATGTGGTAAAGAATATAGTGGTATCATCTATTTTCTATGGCCGTAAGGAACACTGAAAAATATAGTTTTCATGAAATTAAATTAGCTGCTAAGTAAGATCTGGATTTTTAGGCTATAACTCATTATATTTCAGCCTAGGACTATCGCCCAATGAATATTGCTTCTTATGAGAATACAAACAATTTAAAACCTTCCAGCTATAAGAAAGCAAGCAAATAGCCTGCTTATCATTGAACTCTCTCACGTCCAATACCCTCTGTTTATACCGCCGTGTCATGGTCAAAGTCAATAACCAAAAGTGCGTGGAATTGTTAAGAAAATTGACAAGTATTAGGTACATTATTAATAAAATGGTTATATAATAATAACAGAAGCCACAAATATAAACGGTTGACTCACCAGAAATAAGGTCATTTGCATTTGGAAGAGTGGCTTCTATCTCCTCCGGTGTGCGAGTAAGAATATGAAGAATTTTCAGGTGTTCTGTGAGAGCCTCATGAAGTCGTGTGTTGGATTCCTTCGCTTGAGCCTCAGCAGCAGTGAATTTGCCATGTCGGTCGATAACTTTGTTTAATTGCAATTTAATCTGGTTGATCTCAGACTCTGGTGCTTTTGACTGAAAGTAAAGTAATTTGCTACTCAAATAGTAAAAGTAGGATAGAATGTACTAAAATAAGCATGGACCACTAAGGTACTAGCGAAAATAATTAAAACTTGCCAAAGCGGCATTGAGACGCTCTTGTGTTTTTTGGATTGCATTAGAAAGCTCTTCAAGATCTGATTCAACCTCAACACTTATATCGACGAGGGCTATAAGTAGAAGAAAGAAAAGAAATTATGGCATACTGTGAATAAGTCAACAGTACAGCGAAAATATGCGTGCACGTATAGAGATATGAACTAATATTGAAGCTGGGAGGCGGATAAGCCTAACGAAATTATCATCACATGCTTTTTAAGCCGGAACCAAGGTGATAAAAAATGTTCATTGCAAGACTCATGAACCAAGCTTCTCCACCCACCCACCCCCACCCCCACCCCCCGCCCCCCGCC
>UZAE01014562.1:0-13545 GCA_900617975.1 Rodentolepis nana | reverse complement strand
AGGGCTAATGATAACCATCAAGACGCCTGCCATTCGATATCAATCAATCATCATGATCTCACAATGATACGTGAAGTGACTTATTCAGCGGTAATCACAAACCTCCCTTCGAGAATCATCACGTCTCCTCAAATGAATAATCCATTCAAGTGAAAGTGACGTTTGAGTTAATTCTCCTGGATCGGTGACATTCAGAACCTTTCGATCTGCATATACTAGTCGTTTTCTTTGAAACCAATATAAAGCCTCCTTTTATAGACACATAAGCACGCAGACGCACTTGCCATTTATCTACTAGCATTGATCTCCTCTCCCCCCATTTCTCTCTCTCTCTCTCTCTCTCTCTCTCTCTTNAATATAAAGCCTCCTTTTATAGACACATAAGCACGCAGACGCACTTGCCATTTATCTACTAGCATTGATCTCCTCTCCCCCCATTTCTCTCTCTCTCTCTCTCTCTCTCTCTCTCTTAGTTCTCCCACTACTCTCACACATTTCACTCACTCTCACCAGCAATTTGGTGACATCGATTCTGGTATTCTAGCCTCTTACCCCAAAACGATATTTTGCTAATATGAAAAAGATCTTCGATGAAGTCTTCTTTTTTCACTCAATATCTGAGGATATATCTCTAAGTTACTGCGCTGTTAAGTTACTGGCGTCACAGTTTCGTATTGGATACATTGTGAAGTGCGTGAGAATATTTCAATTTCCCACAGCATCATCAGTACATTGGCTACAACACCAAAATATCGAAGTGGATTCTTCTAAATTCGAAAAAATAAGCATAAATATATCGACTTGGAATGTGTGAGAAGAGGTGTCCAGAACTGCGTAAAGCAAACAACGCAGTGAGGGGACCAAGGTTCGCCTTTCACGCAAGAAGTGTGTGTGCGTGTGTCTATGTGCACTTCCACCATTAGTGCGCGCTTAAGGAGAGAGGGAGCTCTGTGTGTTCAAAGTTCATGTGTGCGCTGCCGGTAATGCTGATGTTGCTACTGAAATGTGTGTGAGTGCGGACTCTAATTTTCCGCTAAAACTGCAGCATGTGCTCCATTGCTCCAACTCTCGCAAGTGTTAATTGAGAGGAATTTTCAATTGGTTAAGTGGCGCGTTTATAGACCCAAACAAGAACTACCAAATGGGATACTTATTTCATATTTTGATCAAATTTCTGAAGTGCATAATGCAGTTGTTACGCACCTAAAGACCATTTAAGATGTTCATTTCAGTTAATGGACAATTACAAAGAGCAAAGAAGAGCATTAATATTTACGCCGTTAAATTAGTAACTTTTCCGCTCTTTTTATCTCCATGCTCTAAGCAACAAAGAAAAAGTACAAATAGTTGGAGGTAGAAGAGGAGAGGTTAAGCTATCTTTCATAGATTTGGTAAGGTTGGCTTCCCTCTCCTTGGCGATAGCATAAGAGTTTCATCTTTAGAAGGAAGATATTTATTCACAAACCCAAAAACTTAAAAGAATAAAATATTAAAAATAGCCATCTGCCTGTCATACCCACCTTCATTTGGACATTTAAAAGAAGAAGCGAATCGATGTAAGATAGTCAACCACTTAAAGAATTTAAATGAGCACTTTGCTCCCATTTCATCAGAATTCATTTACGAAATAGAATTTAACGCAATGAGAAAATGGTCAACTTCAATCATGGTAATATTAAATAAAATAAGCGGCGAGTTTTGTTTCGACCTGTCCCAAACACAAGTGCTTTTGTATGAGTGCTGATTAAGAGAGACTTTTACTAGTGGTGCAGTGGTTAACGTGCTTATCTGTGAGGTCAGAGGTCATGATTTTGAAACCCATCAATGCACACCCGGTGGGTCAAATGGCCAACTGGATTGTTTAAGTTTGGCTACTAAATTGGTTGGGTTAGTTCTGGATCCTCACCAGAAAGACCTAATGTTATCATCACCTTGGCTTTGGAATTTTTATCAATATTATGTGCCACAATAATATTCGGCATCACCTTTACATTTGCCAAGAATTCTTCCCCTTCTTTTGCTATTTAAAATTAGCACTAGCTTCGATATCAAAATTACAAATAATGGCATTTTAATAAAGGCTAAAGTAAAAATAAGACAGAATCAAATTAATGAATTTAGCAAGTTGAGACGAGTTCCGAATAGAATGCTCAATAAGAGTATTATTTCCAATAATTGAGTGAATGGATTTCATATCAAAGAAGAAAATGTGTACAACCAGAAGTGGAACACAAGTTTTCACTTATACTTATACTGAATTGCTGTATTTAAAAAAAGATGTCACGGTGAATTTCCTGTCCTATGAACTATCTTTTAAACATACTTAGAGCTTTGAATGATTATTCAAATCAGCGGATTCATTTCGTAAAATTTACAAGCTAAACGAATTAAACTCACCATTTCTGCCTCCACCCGAATCATAACGTCTACTTCCATGAGGACTTGTTGGATTATTTTGATTAGTTTTAGGTGTAGATGAAAGACCATTCTGAGCTCGTTGAGACGATGGCGAACCAACAGCTTTTGCCTACACACAAAAAGGTTTCAAATAAATTTCCAATAAAGTATGAGTAGAAAACACTTACCTTTAGGTCAGCAATAACACGTTTAAAGTCGGGATCGTTAGCATCAGCCATTTTGACAAAATTGTCGGGAAAAACACCCGTTTTGTTGGTGCGAAGGTTAACTCCACGCCACCAACCCTCCTCGGGTAGATCCCGACTCAACACCTGAATGAAATCCTTCACTTCCAATTCCAATTCATCCGGCTGTTCTGGAGTATAGGCGTAGCCTACCTTCACATAGTCAGACGCCTTGGTGCTTATTGAAATGGTTGGAGTTGTAGGAGTTGGAGAAACAGCTGAAATACACAAGACAAATAAGCGCCACAATTTCGCCAAATTTTACTCAAAAGGGCGAAACAGAATAGGTACATACTTTGCCCCAAGAAGCCATGCTCAAAAATACCAGCAAATGGCACATTTATTAAATAGCATTGTTCAACTCATATTTTTACTTAAAATTGGATGTCCTACAAAGTTGTTTAAGTATTTCAATCCGAACCCCGTACCATTTAGCAGCAAGTTGTCGGGCGTTCAAAGATAATATATTCAATTGCAAAGATCGTGAAAGCTATCAAAGGAGTGTATGGACAAATCGATACAAAGATATCAAGGAAGTCGTGCTAAATGTACAAAGATACCGATACCTCATCAGTGACAGTGATTTAGACGTGGTGGCGATTGGTAAAAACTAAAGTTATGAATTCCGATTCACCTATTTGAAAAGTCGTAGAGCATACAGTCCATATTCAATTTACAGACATTAGATAATTAAGTCATAATTTTTAAAGTGGGGCAAAATATTAACATTTTGCTAGGACTGTGCGGGTACCGAGTTACGATAAAGTAGAAAATAGAAATAACAAAGCGAGGCAAATGCTTAAAACCAAACAATATATGATGACTTAATGGTGAGTTTTGAATGTGGAACAAGAAATCAAATAAATCATGCAAAAGATGAATCAAGGGATAATAATATATATGAGACAAGAAAGCGAGCTCATTCACATAGAGGCACAGACAACATAAAATTAGCGAAGCAAGTAAACTGATGTCATTTAATTTAAAATAAAAAAACACAACAGGAGTGTGATTTTGGCAGAGAGAGCTTACGAAAAATCTGAAGTAATGGAATGTTCTAGGAGGTGGCAGATAAGTTATGATTATAAAATTTAAAAGAACAGAACATTTTTTAAGATTATGCTTACGCTGGTTTTTGTCATTTTTCACAACCTATGAAGAAAATAAAGTAAAAAGATGAGATAAGAAAATATGCAATTCGGCACTTAATTACAAAAATTCCAACTAAATTCATATTATAGTAAAATATCAAAAGTCAGTATACCTGATCTTTTCCATCCCTATGAACGGCAGAAGACGGATTAGGGACAGGGGTAGACCTCGACCTGTCATTCTAAACATCAAGTGTTAGATAAGCATTAAAATATATAATGAAATAATGAAAAGAAAATTCAATATAAGGCGCTTAATAATGGTATTTAGGCGCAAATAGCATGATTATACTATTGGAAAAATTCGAAAGCACGGATTAAAAAGCATTTATAAAAATTTAAATGCTGTTGATCATACCTGGTTGACTTTGTTTGAAGCAGGTTTCAGTATCTAAAAGCACGTTTACATAAAATTTATTAATCATGTTACTCTGACAAAATTATCCGGAAAAACGCCCTCTCTTCCGTTAAAAGTTCCGATAAACCATCCTTCTTCAAATGGAGAAACGTTCGTGACTATATCTCCCCGTTTAAGAGTAAGCTCGTCCCTTTCTTCAGCAGTGTAATCGTACTCAACTTCAACTTCCATCCAAAGTTCAAAAGAAAATTTTGCTTGCGAAAATGTGGTGAAACTGTCAACAAAGTAAAGTAAAGTCAAATGAACCGCAGCTTCTACTGGGTTATTATCTAACTAATTGTTATAAAGACACTGGATAATTTAAACAAATAAACGTACAATTACAAGGCTTGTTGCCAATGCTTTAAATTATTCTTGGCATGATATTAAGTCTAAGATATATCGATATGTATTTTTCTTCTTTCATATAGTATCTAATTAAAAAACGAAGTAAAGTATTAGGTACCAAATTATCAATAGTTGAATATTAGACCTTATGAACACGATAATTAATGTTTATTTATAATTAGGTATGTTTCAGTTTTAATATGATAAGTGCATCTGGTATTGCATTTAACTACAAGTTATATTAAAGTAATCCTCATTTAATAAAACAGTCGGTAAGGAAAGTTGGCAAAGCCCAAAAGATCAAAACACATGCGATAATGGACAACGTTTGCATTTGGTTAATATTTGTTTCAGATGGTCCTATCTCCATAATACTTGTCGCAATTAAGAAAGACAATTCGAGTGATGGGGAACCATTGCTCGATTTTTAAATAAAATGAGAGTATCATATTAAAATGTCAAAATCATCAAGGACAACCTTTTCATGATATTTTCTACTCTAAAGTAGGCAAGAACTAACTATTAGTTCACTAGACATGTTTTAAAATGGTAGCAGGTATGGTAAGATTGTAAGAAGGCGTATTCGATTTTTCGTTGAATCAACCACCATATTCGAGGAAATAAAGGTTTAACGAATCGGCAACTGTTGGAATATCCTAAGGTGTCAAATCTGTAAAACCCATTATTAATAACAAAGAATAACGTCCAGGTTATGGAAATATTTGAACAAAGTGACCCGTGGCCATATTGTGATAATTTATAAGATTGATTGATTGAATACAGCGACTGAATGAATTCACTTTAAAATTTATTATTTCTGTAATGATTTCGTAGACTTAAGGTTATAACTAAATTGAGGCGATTATTTACGGAAAGTTTTACAAAGTTATTGAAGTTTTTGTATTATTATTGTCTCATTGATCACTGAAAAACTAGATACAGGCACAAAAGTATATATTTATTAAGTTATTGTTCTCTTAATTACTTATCGAGAGTTACTATACTCATAAATTTATAATAAAATTTTCCATTGAAAGAATGGATGTTATTAATTGATTATAAACATAATTAGAAAATGAGATTGTCATTGAATGCGTTAAGTGGTTTGCGATAAATGCAAGGCTCCAACTCGTCGAATCGCTATGCCGGTTGGAGGTTACGTCCCAGTTCCATCGGATCCTCAATTCGATGATGTCGATCTTGTAGATAATGAGGAAGACTCTGTTCAAGTAATTTAAGTACTTTTTTCAAATTTTTCTAGAATAATGATAGTCCCTCTGCTTCAACCTCGAAGTTTTCGATAGATTACTACAGAACGTACTTTGATGTGGATACGTATCAGGTTTTTATTTAATATTAGAAATGCTAATTTAAAAATTATGAGTTTTTAACATAAAATGATTTTACATTTAGGTTGTGCAAAGATCATTGTCTGGACTTATCCCTTTCTCTAAACGGTTCTCCCTTGCCGCTTCCCTGAAACCAAATCCGGATCTCTATGGCCCTTTCTGGATTACTGTAACCATAATTTTCTCGGTTGCGTTCTCTGGAAGTATACATGAGTATATTCAGTCAAAAGACGCAGCTGCTCTATCTACATTTAACTTTGGTCGGGGTGGGTTTGAATGACTGGTTTTATTTAGCTCTGATATATTTAATGTGTATCATAATCTGAGTCTATTTTAGTAACGATTTCAACTACGTTGCTCTTCCTCTACTGGTGTGTTCTTCCTGCTGTTTTGACGTCAGTCATATATTTCAAACGTCAAAGTGCCGTTTCAGATATTGAGGTTGTGCATGATGAGCCCAAACCGAAATTTGGTTCACTGTTTACGGAGCTTCTTGCTATCTATGGGTACTCAATGATATCTTTCATACCAGCTGCTGTATGTAGTTATCACTTCTCTTCCAATTCTAATACTTTTAGCTGTTTTACCGTTTCCTGTTTTCCTTCTTTTAGGTGTTGCTTTGTATTCCAGGTAGTTATCTTCAGTACACTCTTATTGGAGTTGCTTGTGTTATTTCACTCATTGTTCTGTGTACGACAACGTGGTCCACTTTTAAACAACGGCGAAAGAAAGTAGTTTGCCACTGTTTTATCTGATTAGTTGGGATTTTTAATTTTATCATTACCTTTTTCGTTTTTATTTAAGCTTGCGTTTGGACTCCTGGTTCTTATCATTGTTGCTCATCTCATCATGACGGTGTCTCTCTCAGTAAGTTGATTTACTTATGACATTATGACCTCTTTTCATGCTTATTTTAAGTTATATCTGCCCTTTTTTCGTCGTTTCGATTAGCCCGGTAACAGTTTTAATGTAGTATTTGCTCCAATTCATCCTTGAAACTAGATGTTAAGTCTTCGTTGCCCATCGGCGCACACAACTAGCCCCAAAAACCATTGATCTCTCACTGACTAAACCTGGCTACCACAAAATATGTTAGTTTTCGAATTTCATTCCACTACGACTCCCCGGTACTGCCTGTCTATCCAAGTGGAGTGTTGGTAAACGTTTCCTAAGTTGGCTTGGGCGTTAGTATTTATAAGCCGAATAAGGTGCATTTGTTTCCCAAGTTAATTTGTTTAAAGAAATTAAACTTACGGGTTGATTATCTAATGCGTCTCATATCTATTATGCTCGATAGTTATATTGTATTTCACACATTTAAGTTATTTTGCTTTGTTGTTATAATATTGTGTTATCATTGCAGAAATTAATGATCTTTACTTTGCTAATTTATAATCAAATATCATCAATATTGATGTTTGCCTTATCCCATTTTCAATTGTTTTATTTAACCACAGTCACACGTCGGATAGCTCATGGGTGGTTGTTTACATGTTGTGATATTTTAGCGTTTCACGGAGGAAAACTTTTAGAAACATAATTATTGTAACAAGTTGACAGATTGTTTTTTTAAGTTGCCCTGTAATTCAATTTCGTTCGGGTTCCATTTAGAATTATGGAATTACAATTACTACTTTTTTCTTTAAGTAGGTATTATAACTTTATTGGCCGCTTAGTAGCAGAAGTAATCTTTTCATTGGATAAGAATAAGTTGTTTTTTGTTATCCAACCGTTTATCTAAATGATTTAAGCAGATTTTGTTTAGATGTTTTTTTTCGATAGAATCTCTTTGTCACTATTTCTTCAAGTTAGTATTATTTTTTCTAGTTTGCTTATACGGTTATTCATCCTATCCCGTGATAATACTAAAATTGAAGGTCGCTTTCTTTCTAATTATAGGTTGTAAATAAGTGTTTTTAATTTTTTTAAAGTTATGTATCACCTTTGTCTCTTTTTGACTACCACAAGTCGTGCATTTTGCTCATCTTGGAGGTACTTCCTTTTGCCACTTACTATTTACTAGCAGGGTACTTCTCCTGACGCAAATATTCCACCAGCAATGAAGGTCATTTGATTCGAAGCACGATAGTTTCTATCCTGCTCTCCCTATGTTTCTATTGATTTTATTCCTACTTTTACTCGTCTTCTAGGTCGTCTTTTTCCATCAACCCGCGCGCCAAGCTGAATCAGTTCAATCACCTGAACAACCCGCCGCCGATGCAAAATCTAAAAATGACGCTAATAAGGAGAGTGATCTGAAGGCGCAGGCACCAGAAGAGGTGAAAGGAGAACCGGCCGAAGGAAATCTTCAGCCACCTGAAAAAAGTCAAAACGCTGCTAAGGAAGAGCAGCCGGGTAATGAAGATGTAAACAAGGAGTCTAATGCGAAGCCACCCTTACCACCTAAGGCCGCTTGATGAAATCGAAACTTTTTTGCGTGTGTAGTCAACTTTACTTTGTGTGATCTACGAGTGATGTTTATCATTTCTACATAAGAATGATTTTTTGCTCTAAAGTGTCTACTATTTCTATTCTTTCAATGCAATATAAGTTTGATCTCTTTACTTTTGAGATATCAGGTGCCCAACTAGTGATATCATTCCTTATTACGCTTAACCACTTTTATCAATGGAAAATAGCTGAAATCGAGTTACACTTGGGATCTAAGGTACCACTGTTTATTTGCTTAGTCTTTGGTAAAGTTAAAGACCTCACGCGCAAAATTGAGCCAATTACTACATGAGCTGAAGAGAAATTTTTCCCGCATTTGTATTGTTAGCCCTTACCTCCTGAATCGAGAATGTTTCACCAAGGGCGAAACATTTTTGTCTCACCAACTTGACCGTCTATCAGAAACACTAAAGGATCCGGTAAACGTGTTTAGAAATGTCTAGAACTCGCCGCCTTACTGTTTGGAGTCCAATGTTAAAAAATTGACATCACCATTTGCGGTGATTTTAAGCCTCTCCTTTGGCACATTTGACTTTGACCTGCTATCCATATATTCTTACCTTACACATATATAACTTTCGACGTATACTTCGGTAGTTTTTTGTCAAATAAGATGGGACAAAGACTCCTAGCTTCAGGATTCAATTATTTCTCATTTCGAGGGCATGAACTCACAAGACTACCAAAGTCGATGAAAGGAATCCTATGCGCTCTTGAACATCATGGAAATTACGTCACGCTATGGGTCTCATCGAGAGTAAGTGGGGTTGTGCGCGTTAGCCTCTCAGCAATCAATAGTCGTTGTTTCGTAGCTTAGCGTGACCTTGATTGCATTCAATGACTTCGCTTTATGACAGTTCAGAGTTGGTTTAGCGTTATTTATTTTATACTTTCTATTTTTTTCTGGCACTATTAAGTCAGCCTTTGGTAGTGCGGTTTGTTAAGCAATAGTCCAGGCTTCTGTATGTGGTGTCGGGCAAGGAAAGTAATTTGATTTTGACAAAATATGACTATATAGAGATGCATCTATTCAACTTATGAGAAAGCGTGCAAATCTGTGGCCACAAAGTGCCAATGGAACATGAAACTTGCCTCTATAAAATCACGATGCACTCCTATTTGACTTCCATTTCTCATTCACTTTTATTTGATTTTCCCTTGTGACATTTTCTCACTCACTTCCGTAATTGAATATCTTAGTGGCTTTCTCGCTACCAAAATTACTACTTGAAACGCCAATGCAACGTTTACTTCTTTGCGAATTAACAGTTGTTCAATTTGGTTAAAACGCCTAATATTCACATGAACTAGATGTGCTTACATTCTAAAACGATTTAGATTGACTGCAATGCTGGTTACTCAATTGGCTGACCGCATCCGAGCGCGCAATAGCGTGTAAAAAATCCGTGAGAATTTGATTGCAAAAACACCTTATTGCTACCTCTCACTGTTTTTGCCAACCTCTGTAAATCCGCAGCTATGTATGAGGTGGTATGAGGTATGGGCTCCGTGGTGCACTGAAAATTAAAAGCATATTAGTGCAGTATCAAAGTTGCTTTTTTGATTTTCTGTCCAGTTTATTAGCTTGTTAGTATCATTCAGTGAACAATTTATCTTTTGCATCGAAGGCGATCATTAATCCCTCATTCTTGCCTAACAATTGCATCTTGAACCTGTCTTCCCAAATAGGTCACCCCCTTAACTTACTGTTGTTCGATTTTAGTTAACTAGCACTTAATTTCGACTTTCCGACTTCTGACAATGGTTAGTTGCGAGCCACGGTCTAACGAGCTTTTCTGTCATTTACACATTCCTAACATAAAAAACTTCTTGGTATTGAAGCTTAATTTTACCATTAATACCATTCCACCAAATGCATTTTGTGGAAGAGTTTTCTACCTAACTCACAAACTCATCCAATATCCTCCTCTTCTTCTTCATCTTGTTCGTCACAAAGTAACCAGCAAATTAATAGATTGCATCTACCATATGTGGGCAAACACACCCTGTCAACGAAGCGGTGCCCATCTATTTTCCCGTGAGATTCCCCTCAATGTATCTCCAAGAGCTTCCAAACATCATTATTATTTCAAATGGCAGGCTTTGTGATATTTATCATTAGACCTTAAACTTAGACTTCAGCTTCCCCCAAGGCTGGGGCTACATTTATAGCAGTTAATTAATAGCAGTTCATTAGCAGTCTTCTTGCTTCCCAGTATTTTTGGCTTTCCGTCCTTGTCTTTAGGGCTGGACACCGAATCAGGTGGGTCTTCTCCATTTCCTCCTGTAGGTTACATAGAGGGCATGTGGGTTGAGTGTATAATCCCCCCCGCCCCCCCCCCTCCCTCCCTCGAGACTTTGTGACTTTGATGTTCCTCCCCCCTTTGGGTGAAGTTCAACGTCTCAATTGAAGGGCTCATGATTACTAGCATAAAGCCTGTCATTCAGTAGAAATAAATAATGATGGTAAGTGATTCGGAAAGCGAAGGCGACTGCGAAAGACGTTTCAATAATGGGTCATGAGTGAACTTATTTTTCACAATTAAATAAGCAAAGTTTACTATCAAAGCGCTAAAATCATTCTCTACACTTCACCATCACAGTAACCACTTAGTTCACTTTCAAGTAACTTGGTGTTGCAAAAGTGGAAAGGTAGATTGTAGAGACTATGAATGAAAAATTAATGAGATATCAGAAAGGAGAATATGAATGACTTATTCATTCTCTTATTGAAGATAAGAGGAAAAAATAGATTTTGTCGGTTCATTTAATTAAAGCCTGTAACCTAATGATTCTACCACCAATCACTTATTGTGGTCCTCTCCTTCATTTCATGCCTTGTTAAACTCATTTTTTATTAAGAAAAAATTGCAATAATTTACAATGTTAAAAAAGTTCTTAGTCATTTCATGAGCAATAACATTAAGACAACAAATTAACAGCTATGGTGACAGCATTTCTTGTTTGTCAGTTATTTTTTTCAATTTCTTCAAGTTGTGCCTAAGTTGCACAATACCACTACCAAGACGAAGACGCACATTCCTCCTGACAGCTTGACAATTTCTTGAGGTATACACAGGTGTCATCAGTTCACAGCATTTTGATATCTGGACATCAATAACATGACTTCAGCTTGAATACTTGGCTTGTTCTGTACCATCTGAATTCCTTTCGCGGTCTAGTAATATCAAGCGTACAGTTAGTATCATAGCAACTGAACTACAACACCTGGCAGGACTACAGTACAGAATGTAGCCTACAGAACTCTACAACCAAAAATGAATGAATAGCTCAATTTTAAAAAATTGAACAACAAGTTTTCAACAACCCATTAAGGAAAATTGGTGAAAAGTTTCACGATTTTATCAATGGGCAAAATTCCTGCTTGGTCTTCATATCTATACGACACCTCCACTTCGCCTCCTATAAGTTAGATTGAATTTATACTCTAGTGGTATTCCATTGACTTATCAATGATAACAAAGAAGCCGATCCCACAAGACACTCATAAGCCAGATGAACACGAAAGTGTAACAAATAATAAAAAGTAAATTCAATAACAGCTCTTTCCTTCCTACCAGTCAGTTGGTAGAAGTTCAAGAGAATGAGAGAAATACACAAAAGAGGAAACGGAAATATTGTTTTCTTGGAATAATAATTTTTCTTCATGAAATGAAGACGAGTTAAGAGGGTACACAGTTCCCCATGTAGATAAGTGTAGAGGTAAAACTATACAAAGGGAATGAACATCTAAATGAACAGGAATGTAGGAAGGGAATCGGTTTTCGATTTCTTTTAGTGACTAAAATGAAAAATAACTACTACTTAAACCTATAAATAGGTAGTGACATGATTTAACAAGAGCTTACGATAGGAGAGTTCATGTACAGATCAAAGGGAATTTGAACTTTATGCAATAGAAATTGAGTTAACCAAGACAGTCTGGCTGGACCGTAGCTGGTGGTGGTAGCTGTTGACCACCGTTACTATGGAGGGTTGGTCCTGCAAAGCATTTGAGAGAGCTTCGGTCTGGGGACGTACCTTCTTCAAAGGAATTGAAAGTAAATGCTCGCGGTCCAATAAACGATTGGTCGATGGAATGGCTTATGATTCGATCCATAATCTCTTCAGCTGAGGGTCGTTCCAGGTGGTTAACCTTGCAGCAATCAACTGCCAATTCGAGGAACCACTGTGGGCAGTCCTCAGGCACATACAAGTTCTCCTTATCAAGCCCGAAATCCTGTAGAAAGGAAAAACAAAATTTAATGCGAGGTTTGAAAAAGTTGAGTTATAAGTAATAAATTAATGCATAATTTACAGATAGTGAACATTTAGCACACGTCTAATCTTGTTAGACCAGAGTAGAAACGTAGTGAGTTGCGTGAAATTTCAGTGTAAAATTTAGAGTCAAAGACCAAAGAATGTCGACTAATCTTTTCTGACATAAAATTCAGTTACTAATCCATAGAAGTATGTAGCACAGTGGTCACAAACGAAAGTCTTCTATCATCCTATTAAGAAAGAAGAAAGTGCTTATGCGTAGTTGATGGCATTGGGAGTTATTAACTACCTAATCAACCAACATGTAGCATTGAGAAACTTATTTTCTAGATGAGAGCGGAGAAGGCTAAAGCTTCCATAAGCGAATTTCCACTCGCCAAGGACGAGCCGATCTAAGAGGCAAATGTAGCTGGAGAACTTACGGAAGTTCGAGGAATAGTGCTTCCATTATTCACCACTCGAGCTATGAGCTCGCAGACCAGAAGTCCATAGGCGAAGATATCGGCGGCCGGAGAGTAAGGAGCAAGTTTTCGTAGACACTCAGGAGCTGTGCAGTAAGCGCTTCCAGCTATTATCGTTGCGTCCACATTGGGCCTAAAGCGGTTTCAAAAAAAGACACTGGTTTAGACAGGCACCTAGTAAACTGAACAGGTAATAAATCACTAACAAATAGAAATTGCTCATTACATAACATATTACTAATACGTAAAATGTTGAGTATATATACTACTAAAACGAAATTGTGGGAAACCTTCTCACTTCTACTACTATTCAAATAGTCTTTATCACCAGCTTACCATTTATTGAGAAACGGTCGTTTTAAAGTAAGCAATAAATAAGTGTCTTTCTCCACCTCATGGTGCACAAAAATTTTAGGAATTGAATAGCAAATTGTAAAGTCGGGCATAATTCCAAGATACCCCCTC
>UZAE01014561.1:0-13547 GCA_900617975.1 Rodentolepis nana | reverse complement strand
CTCCTACAAATGATGGTCAAAGAATATACAAAATTATTTGAAAATAATATTATTTATCTTATATAATGCACGCTAACATTAATGCATTTCTTACCATCTTCAACTGACTTGAATTCACAATTAGGAGCGAATGTACCAACACAAGAATATTCATCGCCAAAAACTATTAGTGAATCGAATGGTGAAGGATCGCTTAGAGTAACATTGACTGAATCTATTGAAAGGTTACCGAATAGATCTTTTGAATTCCAAATTTTATTATTTTCTAGAATCCTCATTGCATGGCTCCCCGATTTCGGATCTTTCAAGAACGCATTTATTCCCAATAAAATGTATCTCCTTATTGGAGCCGTTCAAATATACATCTACAAACTGAAAGTGGCAGCAATGTATGATGCCATTGGAAAAAATTTTTTACCGAAACACTGTGCATGAAAAAGGCCATTGAGTCTGTTCTGCCACTTGAAGTTGAGATGATTCTTGAACATGTCGAAGCTGACAGAACAGAACCGTCTATTCCAAAACAGGCGCTAATTTGCAAAAAGGTTAAAGCAAAAAAACCAACGATCATTGTATTTGGCGTGTTTGTGAATATTTTTTTCAAGATTCATGAATTCCTTTTATATGGAAACATTGGGAGTTTGCACTTTTATGATCCAATAAATATTAACATTCGTGGCGATTTTATTGGTATTTAAACCAGATGGGTACTTTTTTATTTAACATCGTGTGTTTAAGAATGAAAAACGTTGGAAAAAACAAATAGAAAATTCTATTTAATTCGTTATTGAATATTTGCACTTACCTTTTCATTGCTATTCAATCAATCTTAAATGCAACTGATTTTACACTTTCACAATATTTTTAATCTTATGACTCAATTGGGTTTAAAACGATTTTCGTCTTCGCTAATTAATATATCCCAATTCGAATAATTCTAATTACTTCTACACACACACACTTTGCCATTATCTCCATTTTCGTTGGATTTTGTGACTTTTCGAGTATTTGCTATTTTCAGTATCAATTGTAAATTAAATTAATCAACCGAATTGCGCCTACATTACCAGAAGGGAGAATAAGATAAATAATAAAAAACACTGGTAATTCACTTCATTCTTTTCAATATTTTCTCAAGTTAAAGAACTCTGTTAATAACTAGTGATCTAAGTTGAAGATAAATTTAACACTTGAGAGTTTCACTCGAATTGAAATTGTTACGCCAATTTTCCGAACAATGTTTAATTCACCTCGAAGATAATCAGTCAAGCTATATTTTTTTATTTATTTATTTACTTTTTTTATATATTTCATTTTGTAGAAACGTCGTGGCTGCAGATATTGATGAAATTACAAAAAAAATTGCATAGTGCATGTTTGCATATGGTGGAGGAAAATACAGTTTAATAAAAAGGAACAAAAATGTTAGATTCCGTTCAAAGAAAGTAATCAGGTTGTGTTCAATTCGTTTTTGGTTATAGTTAGGTAATTATCTATGACTTTTTTGATCAAATTTATAATTCATGTAAAATTGATTGAAATAGTGCAGTTGTTGCTAGAATGTGACCTGTAAAAATTCAACAATGCAATTTGTTTCTGAATATTGCTGAAAAGCATGATGTAACTGTTGAAGTAGCTTAGTATAGGCATAACGACAAGTGTTGAACTTCAGCTGCCTCCATTAAAGGGGTATTATGGTCTTCGAAAAATCTTTGAAAAATTTTTTTTACATATTTTATAGTTTAACTATTCAAGAATATGTCTACGAGAGTATTTTCCAAAATTCGAATTTGTTTTCGAGATATATATATTTTGCTGATCAGGCATTCAAATCGGTTGCGCTGCGACGAATCGAATAAATGACATAATGAGTTCTCCGACTACCTGAAACTATATTTCTTAGTGAGCCCTTTTGTTCCGTTACATCAATCTATATGTATATATATATATATATATATATATATATATGGGTTCTTATCTCACTTTTTTAATTAATAAATATTTCGAGTTTGAAACAATATAAATCGTAAAAGGCTGGTTGAAATCGAACTAGAACGACTTGATTGACAACAAAACGATAATTGCATGAATGATGGATGGTTTAAATCAATCATATATGCAACCTGTCGTCATTTGCCCAGTACTTGAATGTAAAATTGAAAAAAATACATTGTCAATTCTTATTTGCTAGGTTCAATGAGAGATCACTTAAGAACTTCCATCTGAAAAGATGCCTTTTGCTATTGATGCTCTTTAGAAATTAAAAAATTATAGATTTTTGGCGCTAAAATTTAAACAGCGAATTACTCAAATATTCCCTTTAAATGAACGTCGTCCACCCAATTCAAAATTATATTGAAAATTTGGGTTTTTATCTCACTTTTTTAATCAATAAATATTTCGAGTTTGAAACAATAAAACTGTGTACAGCAGGTCGAATTCGAACTTGAACAACTTGATTGACGTCAAAAGGATAATTGCTGAATGGTGAAAGGTTTAAATCAATCATATAGGCAACCTTTACATGCAAAAATATTGGTTTTACCCTAATTGGTTTTGAATTGTGTCATGTGACAGACATTACTCATTCTAAATAGAGATTTAATACTGCTCTCTTGTCGACATCACAAAATTGGTGATCAAACGCACTGCTCTAGCTATTCTCATATAGACTTACTTACTTATTTGTTTATTTATCAAGCCCATTGATAAACTATAAACACAAGGTCATCATGGCTAGTCTCCTTTATCTTCAAGCCCGAAATCTTACCTTCCCAACCCCTTCATTCCCACCCTTAGCTCCCCTTATCATAATACGTCAACGCGCATTCAGTGTTGCCGTTCACACATTAATGCTTCTTAAATAAGTAATAAACCGTCCCCATCTCGCTCACCCATACCTCAACTTGGTTCATTTGGAAACTTCAATGCGAACGAATCCTCGCTGTTCCCATTAAACTGTTTTGTTTTGAAATTCAGTTAAGGATGCGCAACCTAAATGCCATTTAAATAATTTGACACTGAAATAAAATTCAAGGCCAGAAAAATATAGATTTATAATTTGCTATGCTACTGAAATAAATAAGTAATGGTTTTTTTAAATAGCTCAAGAAGAATAACATTAGTGACTCAGCTATGATCGTCTACATATTCACGAATATGTTGATTCTCCCACAAAGCTTGGCACCCTTTCCAAAATCTCCATTTAGTCGCGTCAAAGTCACGTAGAATACACTAGCAATAATATCATTATTTTTGAGTTTAGGCACATGCAATGCACCGATGTACCACTTTAATTCAATAGAATTGAAACCTCATTCAAAATGAGTTAGTTTGCAGTTATTCCCATGTGTTTAATTTTATTTGAAAAGATCGGAGTATTTAAAATATTTGCCTGCTCGAACAAAAATTGAGTTATTTTCAATGAAAAGCTTTGAGTGTCCTGCCTGGCATCGTTCGATTTCGACAAAATTAAGAATTGACAATCTCTAAATTCTTTTTAAAACCTTTATTCATGGTTTTGAAAGTGGGAGAGCAGTTCTTATCAATGCTAAAGTGATCTTACTTATCACATTCAAAATTTTCACAATTGTTTTGAGTAATATCTGACATAATTTTTAATTCAAGTTGATAACTTTGATACTTTTAACATGATAATTGTGTCTGTTTCGAATTAAGAAGAAAGTGCTCTTACTATAGTCAAAATAGCCATAGAGAGCTGGCATTGAAAGGCGCCTGACAAATGCAATATATACAGTAGAAAACCTGTCCACGGGGTAGAAGATGACCTCGATCATTAAAACGAACATGTTTGCCAAACAGCACCGAATCATGTCAGGGTAGGTTGGACTAAATCGATCAGTATTTGTCTACGGGTATTTAGCTTTCAGGACTATTATTGAGTGTGACAGACCCATTTCGGAAAGAACCAACTCTTTTGTGTAGGAATTTGTTATTAGTTCACACCTTCCAACATTGCATAACCTCTCCTACCGACCGAATTCTCCATCGGTCTAATTTCATTATTGAAGTCTGTGAGTAAATATGATGATAACAGCGATTCACTCTTTATTTTCGACGAGTGACAAGTTGTGCAGGCCGTTGTCTGGTCAATTGAGTGTAAATTTTTATCAAAAGATGATGTAGGTTTCCGTAATCCTTTTCAAACTAGTAATAAATCAGTGATTTACCTAAGTGCCCACATAATATATGATCCTCTTTCAAATTAATCAACATGTGTTACCTATCTAAAACTCAGCAACGGTTTCGATTCTTGGCCAGTCGGGTATGTCGGAGAGTGCCACTGGCCACTGTTTCTCCTTTGTTCGAGCTTTGAGTTCGTTGGACCTTGAGGTCTGGAATTCTCTCCTGATTAAGGCCTTCATTGTGTGGAAGGACATCGGCCGGTCCATGCATTGCAAAATCTTTGTCCCCTTCTTAGCAAGTGTGTCAGCAATCTCATTGCCTTTAATGCCACAGTGACCAGGAATCCATTGTAGGACCACTGTTTTGTTTTTCTCTCTCAGCAGCTCATAGAGTTTTCTACATTCCTTTATCTCAGCTGTTTTAGGTGTCTCTCTGTTTCCAATAGAGTCTATTGCTGACTGTGAGTCCGATAAAATCACCGCTTTGGTGAATTTCGTGTCCAGGCAACATAATTGGCATAGTGCTATCCTAATGGCCTCTATTTATCCTTCAAAAGCGAATCTATTATGTCCCGCTGCTGCGTAGAAAGAGAAGAGTTCAAAATAGACACCTGCACCAACGTTTGCTTGGCTTTCTATGTATGACCCATCAGTGTAGACTTGGATTTTGATAGAGCATTTCCATATATGACTTTGCTTGATCTTTGTTCAATGAATGCTTTTATTCAATTTAGCATATTATGCTTAATACCAATCTTTGCCAATTTTAGAATTAGCTTCTCTTTCCATTCTAAGTCATATGCTGATTTGAAGTCGACGAAAACAGCCGTAAGGGTATTTCTTGCATCAAGGGCGTCTTTCATGTGTTGGGAAAAAGTGGCTACTTGTTGGTTCGATGAGCTTTGTGGCCTAAAACCTGCTTGTTCACTCCTAAGAATATTGTTAGTCTCAAGAAACCAGGTGAGCCTCCTGTTAACCATTCTTTCCATAAGTTTAGCCAGCACGCTTGTGAGGGAGATAGGCCTATAATTTTCAAAGTTGCTAGGGTCTTTGCCCTTTTTTATTACTGGTATTACTATGGCAACTTTCCATTGGTTAGGTACGAGACTGGTCTCCCACATTTTGTTGTAAAGCGTTAGCATGGTTTCCTTGGCTTTTGGTCTCATTCTAATTGGAAATTCTGGATGAATAGCGTCTTCGCCAGGAGACTTCTTGCATTTAGCTGTTTTTTCGCAGCATTAAGTTTGCAAGGTCTGAATAGTTCAGTAAGTACAGTATTTGGTGTTGTCGTGTCTTCCNTTCTTTGCACATCTGATCATAATATTCGTGATAGCAGTGCAAAGTTTGTCAGGATGTTGGTTTAAGTTGAGGGGACTTGAATGAAGTTCATCCTCAAAAAGGTTTGTGAATTTAGACCAGTCAGCCTTCTTGAAGTTCCATGATAGCTTAGTTGGCACGTTCCTTGTCATGCTTTTGCTGCCGATGGTAATACTAGCAATGACTGGTTTGTGACCAGAACCAGGATTGTCAGTTATTTTTCGACGTGTATGCTCACTGATGTCGCTTGAAGCCAAGAGTAAGTCAGGAGTTGTTCTGGTTCCATTGTAGTGCAAATATGTAGCCAGATCCTCATTGCTATAAATAAGTTCCAGAGGGTTGCTGTTTAGTATGTCTTCAATTCCTTTCCAGCTTTGTTTGTATCCTTGTAGCTCCATCTGGTGTAGTGGGCGTTGAAGTCTCCTAATACTATAGTTTTGTGTGAGATGTTCAGAAAGTCAAAGTTTGGACAATTCTGGGGAGGATTATAGACTGCATATATCTTGAATTGTTTTTGAAATTTCCAAACATTTAATCTGATAATTTCACATTAGTCTTGTGTCGAGCCCATACTCTTGATTAGGTCGTAGTGTGAGGTGAAGCCATCTTTTACTCCAGTTAGAATTCCACTTGCAACTTGCCGGTATTTAGGTAGATTGTACAGGGTGTAACCTGGGAATTGGTGGCACTTCAGTTTGTCATCCGAAATGTTAGCTTCCATAGTTGTGAAAATGTCAACATCATAGGTTTGCAGGATTTTCTGTATTTGGATCTTTTTGTCCGGAGGATCTGAAGACGTTGTGATTCGCCCTGTCGAGGGCGATTTTTCTTATAGCTTTTTTTAAAGCAAATCATAATTAATCGAAGTCAAAAACAAAAAACGAATGCCGAGTGATAGACTTTTTTACCGTAAGAAAATACTTTGTCCAGGGTGCACCACGAGGAGGTAAGTCTATCGCGCGCCCCTCCATTTATAAGTTTTTTGCTACGTATTTCTAGGTCACTCTAATTTTTTTTTAGAATTTGCATTTGGCTCTCTAATACCTGCCGGAAGTCGTTGAATTGCCAGAATGATCAACATTTGGCGTCTAACGGTGTCGAAGTGTGGAGAGTGCATTACGCTTTCGTGGCACAGATCTTAGATACCTCAACGGAATGCAACCAGAGTTCTCATAACATCTTTATGATGCGTGTGAAGATTTAATATTCATTTATATGTATTTGCAACGTATTTCTAGGCCACTCCAAATTTTTTTTTAAAATTGGCATTTGACTCCATAGAAAAAAAAGTGTAAAACGTCTTAGAGATCCCAATAAAAACCAACAATTTAAATGGAAAACATTCCTGAAGCCAATTTCATCTCGAGCAAGTGTCTGAGCTTAAGACGCTTAGTAAACAGGTGTGGTGCCTCTTCTGTGTTTGGTCAAAAGGAAAATCAAATTACATTCGGTGCCACTGTACCACGAAGAATTAGGAATTTCCATTAACAAGCATTTCACTCCATACCTTCTCTTTATTGAACTTCGTGGAGGAAAAAGTGACATCTCATCAAATGCCACGTCTTGAAGTGATTTGTAAAATCATGCCTTGGAGATGTTGGTTAATAATTTAGTGCCTAATTTAAGGAAGCATAAATAAATTAAAAGTATATTGACTTATTATATCAAAACCCATTACTTCACTTTAGTTCATATCACAAATTCTCAATTTCCTTCATGGTGAAATATTTGTTCCAAAACTATATTATGATTTACGTTCTACTTAATAAATATTAGTAGGGAGACATTTCCGACCCAAACTGAACTTTCATTTTAATTACATGAACAAAACTGACATTGGCTAAATAGTTATATATGAATGATAGCAATTAACAAAAGGTAAAAATTTATCTGGCCAACAAAGAACAGAACGAATTATATATCGTATAACAAATGTTGTTCATCAACATTGAGCTGGTTAGTTCAATCTAAGGATGGTCTTTTTGAATGGGCACATGTTTATGAATTTATCCATTTTGGATGCGTTACAGACTTTTCTCCGAATGGCAAAATAGTGTCGACTATGATCGATAACTTCTAATTAATGATTTGATCAGTTTTGACTTAAGATACCTAAGCTTGAACAATCTTTGGGGGACAAAGCTAGTTTTAGAAAAGGGAAAATTGGGTACTGTGGAAGTGGTCCGATCAGAGGTGAGAGGTCAATTGGCGGTAAATAGGCTTTTTGCCGTATGAGAATACGATGCCCAGAGTGCCCCACATGAATGAAAGTCTATAACACACGCAAACACTCGTTCGTTCCAAAACAGGAGTAGTGGATTTGATCATTAATTTTGTTATGACGACAAGAGAGTAGCCTTTAATCTCTGTTTAGAATGAGTAATGTCTGTCACATGCCACAATTTAAAACTGAGTAGACTTTACCATACAATATTGCATGTTTAGATTGCAGATATGATTGATCTAAACCTTCTATAAATCATTCAATTATCGTTGTATTGTCAATCAAGTTGTTCAAGTTCGATTACAATATACTGCATACAGCTTATATTGTTTCAAATTTAAAATTCTTTATTTCAACTTAATAATTACGCCCATCTTCTGCTGAAACTCTTTTATAATTTCAACATCCCCCGGTATTGAAATTTTCACTTTCCCAATCCAGGCTTTCAATCGAAAAAAACTCGTCCCCTTGTACGCCTTTGCATATTATCACTATTTCGTTTGCATTATGCCATGTTTATTGTGCCTTTCCTCTCACACGGACATTAAATTACACTTGGAATTCAGATTGAGATTCAGCTATCAATATGTCAAATTGACACTGTAATGGCTGCAATGAGTCGAACATCAGTTCAGATTGACTCGAATTTATGAAATCGTTAGTTGAAAATGAAAATGAGACATGCGTACGATCATCAATTCTACAGGTAAAATATTTTAGTCGTTCGCCGAATAAGGATAATATGGGTATTTAAGTTCGCTGCACCTTATGGTCTTGAATTGTCTCCTGATTAAGTTCTTCATTGAGTGGAAAGTTATCGGCCGGTCTATGCTTTGCAAAATTGCTGTCCTCTTCTTAACAAGTGCGTCAGCAAGCTCATTGCCTTTAATGCCAGAGTGACCAGATATCTATTGTAAGATCACTCCTTTCCTTTATCTCTCAGTAACTGAGAGGAATTTTGCATTCATATATCTTGGCTGTATTGAGTGGCTCTCTGCTTTCAATTGGATCTAACACTGATTGTGAGTCCAAAAGAATTACTGCTTTGGTGAATTTCGTATCCAGGCAAAACAATTGACCTAGTGCCCTCTTAATAGCATCTATTTCGTCTTTTAAACCGGATCTTTTGTGTTCCGCTGCTGCATAGAAAGAGAATAGTTCAAAGTTAACAACTGCACCAAGGTTTGTTTGGTTTTTCATGCATGATCCATCAGTGTAGATTCGAAGCGATCGATCTGTATGATAGTTGACATTGATTGTGTCACCTGTGTAGGTAATTAGTCTCCTGGACGATGTTTTGACAGAGCTATCTAGAAAGTCTGAGCACAGCAGTTCCAGTATTATTCATCATACATCTATTGACGACGCATCAACACGGGTTTTGAAACTCTTTGAATCATTTTGAAATCCCAAAGCTAGATTTTCATTTTGCATTTTTCTTGCGATTTTTCCAACAAATTGCTTACTTCAGATTTGTTCATTGATAGCCCTTCAAGTCTTCCCTATTATAAATGCAAATATAAATATTTTCATGTTTTGCTGCTACTATTTTTAATTATATTTTCTCACCAATTTTTAAATTGCTCCCATCTCGTTCTCACCAACACACAAATGATTTGAAATCTACTTGGATTTGGCATTTACAAGTGAAGTGGAACATATTTCTTGTTAAAAAGATGTATGTCTGGAAGAAACTGTGTAAATGTCAAAAATCGACAGGTTTGAATGCACACAAGCAAAGCCTTAATTATTTTGATGCTCATGATTGCTCTTTGTTGAAGTGCAGGCTGCAAGCAAACAACTTCGGAGACCACTGGCAATCTACAGTTTGATGCAAAGTTCGCAAGTTCACAAATTATATCATTTAATACGCACATAATATATTTGAATCTTAATCCAATTTATGAGTTAAACAAGCATTTAAAGTCAGATGAAATGGGCTCTAGTCAAAAGTACGCGACCCCTTGTACGCTCTTGCATAGTAACACAATTCCATCTGCATTATGCTATGTTTATTATGCCTTTGCCTGATCAAACTTGATAATTTATTTTATCTGAAGTTAAATTTCATTCCAGTGACAAATTATTTAACTTGCATTTAGGTTGTTCAATCTTGACAGAAATTTGGAAACAGATTAATGAGCAGAAATAAAACATGGAGGATTGGATAGAGTAATTTCGATTATTTCTTTATCCTCAAATACTTCTGTAGACAGAATTCTGACATTCAGTTTGAATTACTTAAAAGACCTTTAAGATCGATTAAATAGCAATGGATATGTGGGTGCGAATATTCAAAACAAATAAAATACAATGACCTAATTGTTTTTTAAAGTTTTATGTTCTTACACACGATATTAAAAAATTACCCCTTTTGTTAAAATACCAATAAAATCGCCTCTAATGTAAATATTTATTTGAACATAAAAGAGCGACCTCCCAATGTTGTCGTATAAAAGAGATTCATAAATCTGGAAAAATTATTCACAAACACACCAAATCCAATGATCGTCAGTCAAAACAAAAGAAATGGCTTTTTCCATGGGTAGAACTTTGGTACATGATCTTTATTTCAACGATTTCATACATTGTTGTCACTTTCAGCATATAGATGTAGATTTTAACGGCGCTGAAGAACATATTGATATCTATGAGAACGTTTGCTATCTCATAAAATCCAAAATCGGGAAGCCATGTGATTGGAAATCTGTTGAAGAATTAAATTTTGGATTCAAAGTATCTAATCGGCATCATTTCTATAGATCCAGCCATTGTTACACTTGATGTTCCTTCAACAATTCAAATCACTAATAGTTTATGGAATTGAATATTCTTGTGCTGCTACATTTGCTCCAAAGTGTGAATTCAAAACAGTTAGTGAAGGTGAGGAATGCATTGAAGTGAGAAATTATTATATAAAATAATTAATAATATATTTTTTGAAAAATTTTGCAAAATTCATTAATTACCATTTGCAGGAGTGCTTTTACCGCAAGCATCGGAGAAGAAGCATCAATAAGTGAACGTCAACACTGACTGCGCGTTGATGTATTATGATATGGGAAGTTAAGGGTGGAAATGTAGGAGTTGGGAAGGTAGGATTTCGGCCTTGAAGACAAAAAGGACCAGCCATGATGACCTTGTGTTTATAGTTTAACAATGGACTTGATAAATAAACAAATAAGTTAGTAAGTCCATATGAGAATAGTTGGAGCAGTGCTTTTGATCACCAATTTTGTGATGACGACAAGAGAGCAGCATTAAATCTCCATTTAGAATGAGTAATGTCTGTCACATAACACAATTCAAAACCAATTAGCATCAAACCAATAATTATGCATGTAAACCTTATATCAATCATTTTACTATCGTCTTGTTGCCAATCATGTTGTTCTTGTTCGATTACAATCTGCTGCACACAGTTCATATTGTTTCAAACTCGAAATAGTTATTTAATTTATAAAGTGGGATTCAAACCCACAGTTCCAATATTTTTCTTAAATTAATTGGATGATGTTCATTTAAATGGAATATTTGAGTAATTCGGTGTTTAAATTTCAGTACCAAACATCTATAATTAAATAGTTTCTAAAGTGCATCTATAGCCAAAGGCATCTTTTCAGATGAAAGTTTTTAATTGATCTCTCATTGAACCCGACAAATATGAATTGGCAGTTTATTTTTTCAAGTTAACATTCAAGTACTGAGCAAATGACGATAAGTTGCAGCAAGGGATTTTTCGACTAATAATATCAAATATTTATATCATAAAGAAGACCTAATTCCATTCACAAAATTCTTTTTAATTTAATTTTCTACGAAGATAATTGGGACCTGCGTAAGATTATCGAATTCACCCAAATCATAGGAGTTTATTTTAGCTTTCTCGGGGTATTGAAAAGTCGATTTAAAGTTGGTGTTGCCAAAAAGTTGTAATTGGGCTAAAATGAGGAAGCATTCTACATTAAGATTTCGAATAATGCGCCTTAATTAATCGACAACGATTAATCGAATAATCATGCACGCTCAACTGCCATGTAATTAAGACGTGACTCAATTCAACAAGCAAAAAATTGGCTTACAGTGCAAAAAGTGCTTTAATACTCCAGTACCAACACTTTTCCATTCACCACAAGTTTTAAACTGACATCACCAAATGGTTAGTTGGAGATGGTAACGTAATTGATTTTCTTCGCATTTAAGTACATTACAAAGGCTTCTTTATAATAATCTTAAAACCATCTTTCCGCTCAGTTTTGCGATGTAATTTCTGCTTCATGCTTCATCAAATCATTTCTGAAAGTAAGACATTTTTTTTCATTTATTTTTTGAAAATTTTAACAAGTGTATTTAATATATCTTTCCAAACTCTTATTTGTTGACTAACAATTTTCAAATGTAAAAAATTAAGCTGTTAAGGTGGTTTCAATGAGTATTGTCACCAACAACAAACTGCTTGATATTTTAAATCAACTCATCTCAATATATATATATATATATATATATATATATACATATATATATATGTTCAAGAATCGTTTAAACACCAAGTGGCAAAACAAAATCATGGCTTTGGTAAAAATACTTTATTTAAATGACATCATACATCGTTGTTACTTTCAGCATATAGATGTAGATGTTAATGGCACTGAAGAAGTGATTGATATCGATAAGAACGTTTGGTCTCTCATGAGAGCTATGTGATCTGAAATCTGGTGATGAATTAAATTTTGAATTCAAAGTATCCAATCAGCATTCTATCTATAGATCCAGCCATTGTTACACTTGACGATCCTTCAACGTTTAAACCACTAACAGTTAATGGAGACGACTATTACTGTGTTGCTTCATTTGCTCCAAAGTGAGAATTCAAGTCAGTTAATGAAGGTGAGGAATCCAGTAAAGTTAGAAATTATTTTATAAAATAATAATTAATATATTTTTTTAAGATATTTTGCATATTCTTTAATCACCATTTATAGAATGGATTTTACCGCAAGCATCGTTTTCATTTGAAAGATTTGAAGGAGGAAAACAAGCCGTCAATATCAGTTTTTCTGTGAAAGGATCGAGTTCCAACCAGAAGGTGCGTTTACATTTTAACAAGATTAAACACTCATTGTATTGGAAATTTGATGAAACAAATTTTGGTTTAAGTTTTCAGTGAACATTCAATTTAGATTAATAGTAATTAAATCGAATGTAATATGCCGATCTTCATATATTTCCTATTTTGAAGGTCGAATTGAAAAAAGGATTAGAGGTGCTATGCTCATGGAATGGAAAAATTGTGGATGCGAAAAACAACTTTAAAAATTGCGACTAGCAGATTCGAATTAAAATTAAAATTATATTACAGCAGATTAGTTGCATTTTTTTCCGAACCTATCAGGCAACTTAATCGAAAACACGAAGCTTAACCAGTTGGATTACACTTTTGAGTATAAACGTGAAGGTGGCGAAGCATTCACACATTTTCTAATTAAAAATCGTTCGTCAAGAGTAAGGATTTCTGTTTATTGGACAATAAAAGGTATTCCGTGTTCTTATCACATCATATCTTTCTCGAGTAATTTGACTACCCGAAAATTCCTGCCCTTTTAGGCCCGTCTCCTGATAGAGTGGAATGTTCAAGTGAGTTTCAACCATTTCTTTTCAATCTTATTTCAAATTAATCGGAATTAAATTGATTCGTTTGCAAACAGAATATGCATCTTCTACGACAGCAAGTACGCTCTTTCAATACTAATCATTTCATAAAAAACAATTTGAACTTTTATTCTTATAAATTGATATCATTATAAGCCCAACTTGAAGTAGCGAAGAATAATTAAACGAAATCAAATATGCCAACTCGAAAT
>UZAE01014560.1:0-13563 GCA_900617975.1 Rodentolepis nana | reverse complement strand
ACACTCTTCTTTTCCTCTCCCGAATTCTTCTCACTTTGATGTTCCTCCTTCCCTCTTTGAAGCCCGAAATCAACTAAATGGCTAATGATAACTATCAAAACGCCTGCCATTTGTTATAAATATTTCAGTCTCTTTCTGTCCTGGTGGGAGCGTCCACATCACATGGTTGGAAACTTACTCAGCCATCTTATCCAATTCGGTGACTTCTCGTTGTGACTGCTGTTGAAGGAGCATTTTCCTAGCTAAGCATGCCAACATGAGAGCTGTGGGGATAGCATCCTTCATGAGGGTCCAAATGAGGTGAGAGAGATCGAAACGACGACAAAGGAATGACCAAATCAGTAATTGAAGTAGAATTTCTTCTCCATCATTACACTCATATCTGTTTTCTGTAAAGTACAAAGGGCTTATGACGATAAAAAATAATATGGTTGTACAAAAAGCATGCCATTGTCTACTACCTGACAGGGTCAGTAGAACATCAAGACTGGCTGCTCTCCGAGCTCTCGACTTTGGTGACGCCAAACGTATTCCAGGTTCGAATCCCAGGAGGCTTTTGACTATTTTCCTTATTTGTGCCCACCGAAACACTTGAGGAATCTGAATTTTAATGAGAAGCATTCGAAATCAAGTAGAGATTACGACATACCGGTGTGAGGGAGAGGACATATTTTCTAAAGAATTCGAATCTTGGATCCTAAAAATAAAATCACAGGGTAGTCAAAGGCAGTAGATGCGTACTAATGATTAAAGGGTATTAGTAGTATTAGCGCACATTGCTATTAAAATCATCTTTATAGAGTTTTGCGAGCAAGTTGTCATCGATATACTCGTGCAAGGGAAAGCCCGAGTCTACAAGTAGGCGAATAAATTTCGCGTTGTTCTCCTTGAGACATTTGGTGACTAGCTCTTTCATTCCTTTCTTATCCTAGAATTAGAAAAAATATGCAGGGGATTCCAAGGTTCCCACTTATTCACAAATTACCTTCCAATGAACACGAGAGAACATATTTTCTGGAAGAATATCCATTCTGTTCAGGGAAAGTGCGATACGGATCTTGAAATCCCAACTCTCCTCCTCGTCTACTCCCTCAAATAGCTCTGCAAAAAGGACGCAATAATCTATATAAGAGTTGAATAAAGGCCTCTGTCAGGCTGGTATGACTCATTCCATACAAATGGAGGAGGTGTGCAATAGACTTACCTCCACGTGGTGCACCCTGGGCAACGTATACTCATACAGTAAAAAAGGTCAGGCAGTTGACTTCCGATATCAAACTACCATGAGCCCACTGTATGTCAAATACGACTACTTTCACAGTACTCACCACACCTTTTCTCTACCTTTGTGCCTGTCTGACTCTTTCACATCTGTTAATCACTATTCTGTCTCTCCTCTTGACTTTTTTGTCACTTTAATGTTCCTCCTCCTCTCTGTGAAGCCCGAAGTCAGTTAAAGGGCTAATGATAACTATCAAAACGCCTGCCATTTGAAATAAATATATAAATGATGAAGAATAAAAAACGGTAGGATGGAGCTTTTTGTATACGACCATAATACAGTGAATCGGGAAATTTCGCAATACTTCAGTTCATTAAGGGCTAGGCAGAGACAGAGAGAGAGAGATAAACTGGAAGATCAAGTCTGAAGCCTGAAGTCAACTAAAACTATCAGAACGCCTGCCATTTGATATAAATAAATAAATAATTCTAAAAAACTTAACCAATTCACTAATTATTCACGTGATTACTAATCGTTTCATATTTAAATTTTATATCGGAATACCGCAGGAGAGGAGTAATTCCTTGTTTTCGCCAGCTGTCCAGGTGACAAAGACGTATTGAAAAGGCACTGACCAACCACTTTAGACATTTTTTGTCCTGAATAAGCCTCGAACTTTGAGACTTACTTTTTTATTCTTTCCGATTTTTCACCACAATCGAGGCGAATTCTTTCATAGCTCGCATTTTTACGCACAAAGATCGCAAACGGTATTATTCTAGCATTCGAAGAAGCTTCATTTGAATCCCAATATCGTTTTTTGATATCGATGAGAGAAAACGTAAATTGGTGCGTTGAATTTGCTTAACATAAATGTACAATTAGACAAGTAATTATGTAGAACCCACCAATGTCTTTGTTAGATTTTCTCTTCACCCACTACATTTTAAGATAGAGTTACAGTGGTAGGAGGACGATATTCAAGAAGAACATCGTCAAGGCGAGACGTAAGATTGTGTCTCACTGGAACCTTCAATTACTTTTTTTATAAAAGCATCCTGACCATATTCGAATGTGAATGATTTTTAAGTTTGTTTTTCCTTCTATTCTAAAGGGAAATTTGGCTTTTCCCTTCACTTTAGAACAACTCGGACGCAAACACCCCAGAAGCACTTCAAATGTTAAGAAGCTCTAAAACTTGTTAAATCAAGCTCGCAGTTTGGATAGCGAGTAGTGGAGTGCAGGACAGTATTCTTCATATACTGATTGATTACAACCTCAGATCAATGGAAGACCACCCATAATGTCCTGCAATACTCAATCCCACATTGTCTATATTAGAGTTATCAGGGTTTTGGTGTTTAAATTCCTAGAAAAATTACAGTATGGGTGGTCTTACCAGAATCTATTTTATAAAAGAATGATGTGTGATCTTCCAATTGTGAGTTGCTTCTCAATCGACAAGTAGATCAAAGCGCATTGAGATAGAAATGGGACTACGACCAAAATTAAGTGTCAAATATGAAAAGTGAAAATGAGCTGTTGATACTACTGAGAGACTAAAGGTGGTTAAAGCAACTTTGCCTCAATGGCTTAATTACTAAAAAAAATTCAATCAAGATACGGATACTAATTGACCACTTCTTTAAACGAGTGCATAACAAAGTCGGTTCGTTGTGAATTGGAAAGGAAATTACTTAAACTACTCACCTGGCTTTACAAATGACTGTAATATCCGCGCATCCATTTCCACAGAATCCTCATAGCTAGAAGTGATAAATTCTAGCAGGTAGGCTCTCTCCAAAATCTCCGTCAAGTACACCTCATCGCTCGCTTTGAAAGTTATCACACCTTTCGCCTTTTCAATTAAGCTGTAGGGACGAATTAACCGATTAGATTTCAATTAATTGGGGTGTGCGATAGACTTACCTCCACGTGGTGCACCCTGGGCAACGTTTACTCATGCGGCAAAAAAGTCTATTAACCGGCATTTGACTTCTGACTTCAAACTACCACGACCCCCCTGGTTGTCATGTTCGACCCCTACCACAGTACTCACCTTACCTTTTTCTCTACTTTTGTGTCTGTCTGCTTCTTTTACATCTGTGAATCGCTTTTCTGTTCCCCACCCCTCAACTTTCTGCTACTTTGATGAACCTTCCCTCTGTGAAGCCTGAAGTCAGCTAAATGGCTAATGATATCTATCAAAACGCCTGCCATTTGAAATAAATAAATAAATATACATAACTGAGTCCCCTAATTGGGACATAATGTTATTTTTTGTCAACTATTTAATATTTTGTGGCGGTTTCTATTGACCAAATTTGGATGGTCATTTCGCTACAGTTCTGTTGCTATTGTAAACCCTCAAGTGGACATTTATTAAGATCATTAGTTAATTAGTCTCATAATCCCAATGAACTTCACCTTTTATTGTACCTATATATCTGGACGNCAATCATTAGTCCTTGCTTGGTTTTTCGAACCCGCTATATTAATAATAATGACTATGCTTCTTTTCTGTACACACATAATGTATATATGTGCATATGTATCCCAAATAGACGTGTTCTACGTGTTATATCTCTTTCCTCTATAGCTTATCTAGCTATGATAGTCTTTCTAAACTTAGGAGAATGTGCGTATTAGCGAAGCTTATTGGTGCAGCAATCCACTTTAAAAGTTAAGTATCCACCTGCGCAAAAAAATGAACTCCATTGGCTTCATTTCTTAGCACCACAAAGGTACAAAATCTTTTATTATGGGATGCACGAAAGACTTACCTCCACGTGGTACACCCTGGGCAACGTATACTCGTGCGGCAAAAAAGTCTATTAACCGGCAGTTGACTTCTGGCTTCTAACTACCATCACCCCACTGTATGCCATATTCGAATACTTCCACAGTGCTCACCTCACCTTTTTCTACCTTTGTGCCTGCCTCTTTTACATCTTTAAAACATTCTTCTGTTTAACCCCCCCCCCCTCCTCTCAACTTTTTTTCCTTTGATATTTCTTCTTTTCTGTGAGGCCTGAAGTCACCTAAAAGGCTAATGAAACTATCAAAATGCCTCCCATTTAATATAAATAATTATCTTTTATTATAAATATTCAGGAAAAATATTTGTTAACCCAAACTCTGCTTATAATGTATGTCCTTTCTATGGATTTTATAACACAAACATTCGCGATTTGCTTGCCGCACCTTGGCTACCCGAAAGCTCAACTTCAGCCGCGACAAAAATTATAGGTAATGGATTAACTGTTATTTAAATAACAAGTAAATTTAATTGGTGCCCAAGCAGATAAGGAAAAGAGGATTGTCTATTTTTATAATTTAATTTACCCTCTTCGTAGTAAATGAATATGCCTGCCTTGATGATGTGAGACAAGTTAAGTGATTATGAACCTAACATGGCATTGGTTTACTTTAAAAATTTAACTTTGAGCTAACGCGCTGTTTTATTTAAAGCATTAAACGATTCCCACAAGAACCGTATGTAACTTCTAAGGGAGCACATTTGGTGTGAATAAGATGGTATATAAATCAATAATTACCAATTCGTACAGACTTACCTCCACGTGGTGCACCCTGGGCAACGTATACTCATACGGCAAAAAAGTCTATTAACTGGCGATTGACTTCTGGCTTAAAACTACAATGGCCCAACTGTATGCCATATTCTACCACTTCCGCAGTACTCATCCCACCTTTTCTCTGCCTTTGTGTCTGTCTCTTTACATATGTAAATCACTCTTCTGTTCCCCACCCCTCGAATTTCTGTTACTTTGATGTTCCTTCCCCCTGTGAAGCCCGAAGTCAGGTAAAGGGCTAATGATAACTATCAAAACGCCTGCCATTTGAAATAAATAAATAAACATTACGGTTTTAGGCAAAAAAATTTCGACATAATTCTAAATAGTTGGAATTTGTAAAATGACAAATTTTTGGAATAANGAGTAGGTGGATGGTGGCGGATGTAGGATAAACGCCGAAATAGCGTGCATCAGCATCTCTTATGTCAACCAATTTGGGCTGATAAGATAGCCCACCCAATCAGCCCGACTTAAGTTGGTGGGATAAGTGGTTGCAGATCTGTGCTTTAAGCGGTGAGGGGGGGGAAGTTGGGAAATACAAGATGTTGATTTGGCTTTGGCGCGTGTGTGCGGAAATTTAAGACCGTTAAGAAGGGGAGGGGGGGGGGGGGAAGAACAGATACTTAGTTAATCGGCTGTTAATTGGCATTGCACGCGATTAATAGTGTTCACCACCACTGCCCCCCTTGACAAAAACTGATACTGCCAAGACATTATTTACTCGTCTCATCACTCCCCCCCTCCTCCCCACGCCTTCTAGAGTCACAGAAAACTACTTTTGTGAGCATTCATTTAGGGCTTAATGGGATGTAGAAAAGTAATTGAGAAGTTATATTTCTGATCAACTTACGTAAAGTAAGGTCCAAAGTAAAAGTAATGCTTTGGCATGATTTTTATGATGGCTTGAAATAAGTAATCCATTAGTAGGTCCAATATGGGGTGTGCGATAGACTTACCTCCACGTGGTGCACCCTAGGCAACGTATACTCATACAGCAAAAATGTCTATCAAACGGTAGTTGACTTCTCACTTCAAACTACCATCACCTCACTCTATGCCATATACGACTATTTCCACAGTACTCTTCTTACCTTTTTTCTACCTTTGTGTTTGTCTCTTACATCTTTGAAACACTCTTCTGTTCTCCTCCCTCTCGACTTTTTTTCAATTTGATGTTCCTTCTCCTCTGTGAAGTCTGAAGTCAACTAAAGGGCTAATGATAACCATCAAGACGCCTGCCATTTGATATAAATAAATAAATAAGTAAAAATGTTTCTCTCCTCTGTGAAGTTCGAAGTCAGCTAAAGGGCTAATGATGACTTTCAAAACGCCTGCCATCTGAAATAACTATATTTTACAGTTCTGAACTTCAATGAGCTTATATGTACTTAAAATTATTTCACGACTAGTTAAATTGACTATTTGGAGTGCGCACAAGTTTTAGTAATTCAACTCATAGGCGTTCCTAGTTTTAATCCATTTTAAATTTACTAACAAATTCATATTTGGATTAGTTATTTTATTTTTAAATATATANGTGCTCACCTCACCTTTTTCTACCTTTGTGCCTGCCTCTTTTACATCTTTAAAACATTCTTCTGTTTAACCCCCCCCCCCTCCTCTCANCACAGAATCCTCATAGCTAGAAGTGATAAATTCTAGCAGGTAGGCTCTCTCCAAAATCTCCGTCAAGTACACCTCATCGCTCGCTTTGAAAGTTATCACACCTTTCGCCTTTTCAATTAAGCTGTAGGGACGAATTAACCGATTAGATTTCAATTAATTGGGGTGTGCGATAGACTTACCTCCACGTGGTGCACCCTGGGCAACGTTTACTCATGCGGCAAAAAAGTCTATTAACCGGCATTTGACTTCTGACTTCAAACTACCACGACCCCCCTGGTTGTCATGTTCGACCCCTACCACAGTACTCACCTTACCTTTTTCTCTACTTTTGTGTCTGTCTGCTTCTTTTACATCTGTGAATCGCTTTTCTGTTCCCCACCCCTCAACTTTCTGCTACTTTGATGAACCTTCCCTCTGTGAAGCCTGAAGTCAGCTAAATGGCTAATGATATCTATCAAAACGCCTGCCATTTGAAATAAATAAATAAATTTCAATTAATTACCTGTGCAGGCTGTATTTGCAGTTGCTCCACTTCAACTGAAAAGTCCCTTTAGCTTCGTCTTGAAGGAGGTGCTTCATAAAGTTGACAAATATTTTTAACGCTTCAGCTAACCCTCCAGTATCCTAAACGTGGATTTATACTGCAAAGATATTTCCTACAGAAATAACAACAAAGGGTATGTTCTGACGAAGGGCATACGAAATTCCAAGTAAATTCGATCGATCTCCCTCAATAAGAATTCCACATACCGGTACACGGTTAGCTAAATCAATCAGAGGTACACACAAAGGAAAGTTACTTGTCAAGCCTTTAGGTAACCGAAAGGGTGAATTGAGGCGTTTAGGCATGCCCTGATCGAGTAGCTGTTTGCGGCTAGATAAAAGATGATTCTCCTTGTCACCGCTAAGCTCCGACGCTGAAACAAACAGCAAAATCAGAACGCAAACTCTTACCACCACCAATGTGATCACTAAGATGACCAACAAAAGCTTCGAATTGCGTTCTGCAGAGTGGAAGATCTTTAAGATTTTCTCTTGAATCGAGGAATATGTAATGGGTGTGGTTCTCTGCCAGTTGGATTCTGGTATCGTTTTCTGGGGGCTTTTTTGGAAAAGCCATTTGTTCTCTTCCCTAAAACAGTGAGAATTGACATCGATTTTGACTATTTATCGTTTTAGTTTGATAAGTTCAGATCACTTAAGAAGGAAATTTGTACAAGTAACAGACCTCTACTTTAACAACAAACTGACATGCAAGCTCATACTTAAACTCATCTTTCTGTTGTTAGTAAAAGGAACATATTCATAAAACACAGCGCTCTTTTCACCAGAACGGAAGCATCTGGTATACCGAAATCATTGAATTTTTAAATACCTAATAAAATTCGTGAGGGGGCAAAGAATAAGACTTCATTTCTAAGAAATAATTGGTTTTGATTTTGGTAAATTAATTCGACCTACCATATAGTCACTGCATCGAAGAACATGGGAGTTGTAGAGTTTTCGCCAAGGAACCAAACAAATGACTTGCAGTTGGTGCATACCGTATGCTTCAGCGTGGGCCTTCACAACTTTCGAAACCACATCACCAGCACACTTTTCTCGACCATCTGTCAAGATCCATGTTCCTGAAAATTAGGAGAAGCCTTCAGTCATTTCATTGTTTCGCGCAGTACTCGGATATGAATTGCGTAATGATATTTCTAGGTATGAACAATCGATTAGAGACATAAATTAGAAAATGAGCATTTTACAAACGGACATTTTATTGCAGGTTGCATCCGGACATGCGAAGAGAAACAAGACTGAAGCTTTACTTCTCAGTAGACAAATTGCCCAAATTGATGCTTTATGGGCAATAAATTTCATTTTATTGCAAAGCGTAAAAATGTCCAATCCCAAAGCACTCAGACACAGGGGATTAAAAGCCGGCAAGATCAAGTGATCAAAAACCAGAAAATTGCAGAATTGTTTGTAGGGGGGGGACTTTAAAATGGAATAGTTATTTAACTTACTGGTCTGTCTAGTAATACGACCCAGGCTTTTTTGAAGGAGTTTCTGCAATGATGGAGAGACGGGATCAGTCCCGTAGAAGGAGAGAATCAAACCTGGTTTCGGCATTTGCCAAAGATCAAACAAGAGTAATTCCAACTTCTCAACGGTGGTACTCTCCGCCAATCTAATATACTAAAACGGTAATTAAGGAAAGGCAATAAGGGTAAGTAAGCTGTTTTAACTATTGGAGGGTCAATTTCATCATCAAGGGGTAGTTACTTGACTAACGACCGGCGAGAAGGTCTTCTCAAACTGACCAAAAGTGTTAGTTGGACGTCGAACGAAACCGTACTTTCTGCTGGCTATCACACGAGTGAAAGCGTCATTTTCGGAGAAAATTTCATGATTATTGCTTCTGGTGTTACAATTCTCACAAATGTTGTCCCTTAGCACGCGATTAAAAGTTTAGTCACAAAACTTTTCCATACAATCTTCATAAAGAAGCGCAATAATTTGCATAGAATTTAATATTAACTTACTGCCTCTGGGCTTGGTAAATGCAGACATAGGTGTCGAAAAGTAATGGGGCTTCCATCAAATTTCGCATGTTGATGGCCTTGAAAAAGGTAGTAAAATTGTGGGCTTATTGGTGATTGGTATGGTAAAAAAGGAACAAAGTGAAGGAGGATTAAGTTATGGCAGGCATATGTCAGGCGTACCTTTGAAATGGAGCAGAAGAATGGTTAAGATATTAACTAAACGTGGTTTCATATTAAGCGCAGAGTCGGTGGTAATCTCTGCCACTGATACTAGTTGTAAGTTATCTGTTAGTTAATCGCGAATGGGATGTGCAATAGACTTACCTCCACGTGGTGCACCCTGGGCAACGTATACTCATATGCCAAAAAAAGTTTATTAACCGGCAGGTGACTTCTGACTTCAAACTACCATGGCCCGACTGTATGTCATATTCGTCCCCTACCACAGTACTCATCTTACCTTTTTCTCTACCTTTGTGTCTGTCTGCCTCTTTTACATCTGTGAATCGCTCTTCTGTTCCCACACCCCTCGACTTTCTACTACTTTGATGAACCTTTCCTCTGTGAAGCCCGAAGTCAGCTAAATGGCTAATGATAGCTATCAAAACGCCTGTCGTTTGAAGTAAATAAATAGTTAATCGCGAATAATAAGGTGAATTTCATNCCTAGGCAACGTATACTCATACAGCAAAAATNTCGCATGTTGATGGCCTTGAAAAAGGTAGTAAAATTGTGGGCTTATTGGTGATTGGTATGGTAAAAAAGGAACAAAGTGAAGGAGGATTAAGTTATGGCAGGCATATGTCAGGCGTACCTTTGAAATGGAGCAGAAGAATGGTTAAGATATTAACTAAACGTGGTTTCATATTAAGCGCAGAGTCGGTGGTAATCTCTGCCACTGATACTAGTTGTAAGTTATCTGTTAGTTAATCGCGAATGGGATGTGCAATAGACTTACCTCCACGTGGTGCACCCTGGGCAACGTATACTCATATGCCAAAAAAAGTTTATTAACCGGCAGGTGACTTCTGACTTCAAACTACCATGGCCCGACTGTATGTCATATTCGTCCCCTACCACAGTACTCATCTTACCTTTTTCTCTACCTTTGTGTCTGTCTGCCTCTTTTACATCTGTGAATCGCTCTTCTGTTCCCACACCCCTCGACTTTCTACTACTTTGATGAACCTTTCCTCTGTGAAGCCCGAAGTCAGCTAAATGGCTAATGATAGCTATCAAAACGCCTGTCGTTTGAAGTAAATAAATAGTTAATCGCGAATAATAAGGTGAATTTCATTCCACTCCCACATTGAGTCAGGAGTTGAGTTTTTGTTCAAAAAGCCCAACATATTCTCTAAGATCTATCTCCCTTTCCCAAAACTTTAATTGTTATTTCATTTTAGTATTCTCATAGCCTCCTAATACTTAACACCGCACTATTTACATTTAACATTCGTGTGTTTGCAAGGTCTTTTCTCATAGATGCTCTTTCTTAAAACAGACGAACTGTGCTAACCTGTTGACCTAAAGAGAATGAGAGAAAAGCAGTCTATTGGTGGTGCATGAATATTGTTCGCAAAAGTACACAGGCTGTTGAGTGCAGAAAATGTTTTTGCCACCGACTAAGTATCGAGTAGATTACTGTATCTACCTCTTCAATTTATTAATCAGACATTTTCAAAATGCTTATAAAGTTAACATGACAGTAACAAATAAAAATACATTTTTAGGGAAGCAACAGACCTTTCCACTGTCAGCTCCTCCACTCTCCTCATTCCCTTCGCTTTTCTCAATGAGTTCAGTGTGGAACTTGAGAAACTGGTTCATTTTTGGCTGACGCTCATTACGAATGAATTGAAGAGGTGTTAACTCATTCTAAGTTAAAAAAATTAACTAAGTTAAATAAAGCTATCAGAAATCACGCAATATTTAAAAATAATGAGCTCACAATGTCTTTGCATGTCAGTAATTGCTTGTCAAAAGACAAGAGAGTGATAACAGATTCCAAGTTGGTTTCCGCAGCATAATGCAAGGCTGTTCGTTTCAGCTTGAAAACGTAAAGAAGAAAAACTGTTAAATTGGATATTTGCAGGTCATTTTGTAAGCTTCTACTACCAGTTACCTTATCACTTTTACTGATAGGAGCGTCTTTCCTTTGAAGAAGCATTCGAAGAGCCATATAGTCACCTAAAGCAGCTGCAACGTGGAGGGCATTGATTCCTTCCTGTGAACAAAATTGAAGGTGATGTTATAGGCTAAGGCAAGGTGGAAACTAAGCATAATTTCTCGTTGTGGGAGAGCAATTGAAATTCAGTTAATAGAATGTTTAAGGAATAATCAATAAGAAGGAATTGAAATGGCGTTGAAAGCTGGCCATGACATCAAAGGATCTTACTTCATTTAATTCTTGGTTTCGGATTTCAAGGTGCTTACTAACCTGTAGTTTATGTTCAAGTATTCTTGTTCCATGATTCACGCTCTGGAATTACTGAACAATTCACTGATTCGGAAATCCGATCATCATTTCCAATTCATATTGACTAATTGATTACTTACGATGACCCGTTTTTTTCATTTTATTTCATTTCTCCTTACCTAGTTTGAGAAAGCAGATTGATCTTTGATGATATTGAGTAGCTTACATTTGCATTTTATACATCATGCATTTTGTAAAATCGATTTACGATACCTTGTAAGGCAGAAGTGATTATCGATTCGCCAGCCTCACAAGGTTCTAAATAGTCATTAACATTTAAGAACTCAAATTACCTCCATCTGCAATTATGAGCACAAAGTTTCTTCCGTAAGAAGGTGCTTAAAGGTAATTAAAATTTGTTTGAATTCATTTCTTCATTATATTTAACTGATTATAACCACTGCAATAGTTCATAGTTTCGAAACTGTAGGCCATTCCAACCACTTTATTATGTTGTACTGGAGACGTGTTTGAAGTAACGATTCCAAAGATCACAATTTTCTTAATTCCAACAGGAATTAATCGAGAATTCTGTAAAAACGTCCCTCGTTAGCGCGGTTTCAAAATGTCCATCAATTTTAGTTAGAAATTTAGCTCACATAGACTTATCATATGATTGGGTCATAAATGGTGACTACTCAGTTACTCAAATCAGGTACAAGAAAATAGCAATTAGAGGTATTTTGGGGGTGAGAAATGGATCAAATAACCAATCATCTCCGCTACTTAGAAACTGGAGGTTGCGGATTTCAAAGTTTGTGTAAGAAATTACTGACTAAAACACCCATGGAAACAGGAATTTTAGCGTTAATCAAAAAATTTCCTCTCACAGACATGAAATTTATCTCAGCAATTAGGGGTAATCGCATAAGACGGTTTGCGAAATAACATCACATTTCTTGCCAGACATTTTACCTCTTAACAAGTAACTGCCTCATGGCAAGGAGTTGACTATAGTAGAGGAGTCTAAAATTAAATTTCAAAGTAAAATGTTTAAAAAAATAAAGTCCGTATACCTTCCGAATTTGTTATAACAATTATTGATTGATTGTTCTACTATATTCTCATTAGCATTGCCCTAATTACTTTGAATTCTACTTTAAGTTGAAATAATTGTTATTGGAAGAAATATGATCACATAAATCAACTCACTTCTGTTGTGCTCCAGATTTTGGATGCTGGATATTCATTCAGAAGGTACTCGAGAATTCGATGTGCAGAGAAAAGCAGAACAATGTGAATAATGCTGGCTTGGTTCAAGGAATCTGGAAACTTCATTGCTCTATACAAAGGCAAATTCTGCAAAAGTTGAAACTGAATGATGATAATACTTACTTCTATGTAATTAACTATGACATGCTTCCGAATAAACATGGCGGTTTCAGCACACGACTTGATGAAGCAATCCAAATTGTCACTGAAAAGACATCGCACGATGCGCTGTTCCCAATGATCTAGCAGTGGAGAGAATGCTCGATAGGAGGACTTGCTGAAAGGAATTTCCTGTTCGTCCTCATCCGAGGAATAAATTTCGTTGTCAACAACCAAAAAATCTGTATAAGACGTCTTCATAGTTTAGATATTGTGATTGCGATTGAAGAAATACTGATCTCACACAAATGTATTTCTATGAACGAAATATGAATAGTTCCTTAGTTCAATGAGGACAACTTATGGGCCAATAAATGACACAGGCCTTTGCCAGAAGTCGAGGATTGGTAAAACAGAGAATATTTCATGAATTTATGGAGCTTAAATCGAACAGGAGAAATTTCAATGGTACCTGAGAAAAAGATGATTAAAAAACTGGATTCATCCTAACTTACATTCCCCCCCCCCCCACCCTCCACTCTCAAGAGGAGCTTTCATTGATCCCTAATATCATTTTTTCTGTAATATGTAAAAACCCCATGATGAACCATAGTGATTTATGCTTAAAATTTTTCGAAATAAACGAAAGCTTCTCAGTTGACGTTTGAAGGTGTGCCTCGGCGTCTGTTCGATGCTATGATCCTTGTGGTGTACGACAAAGTATGCTGAAATAAGGTTAAGGGGTTAATGAGCCAATGGCAGGCACAAATACTGCTCAAGGCCAGTGATCAGAGTAAT
>UZAE01014559.1:1545-13566 GCA_900617975.1 Rodentolepis nana | reverse complement strand
TAGGTAAACAGAAAAATCATAACTAACACGAAAAGGTTGACTTATCTCACACTTGAAGCTCTACACCGAGTAAATCGCAGCCTCTGGCAACCCTGCAGTCTGAGGGTAGGGTACCGGCACTTCAGGGAGTTTGTCGATCGATTGGAGATGAGATAGAGGGTAATCTGGGTGTGCTGTTAAAACTAGACAAGGCTGGGGAGGTTGTTGTGTCTGCTGGTATTCACATGGATCACCTCCGTGTTGTTGTGGGAAACCACTTCCGTCAAAGTAGATTGCGGACGGATTCTCATGGAAAAAACCATTACTCCCATTGTTTGGATAAGGAGAATTCATTTGATGAGCACCTTCACCACCTCCACCACCACCACCACCGCAGAACGGAGGCGTACTGTAACCAGATTCACCTTCCCTCAGTGAATTTTCACTCATATCTCCGTTCTCAAAAGCAGTTGGATTCAAACGTTTCTGCTTTTGTCGTCGATTGCAAAACCACACTCGAACAACTTCTTTCTCTAATCCCAGAGTGTCAGCAAGGTTGGTGATATCTTGAGCAGCTGGTTTTGGTTGTCTAATGAAATGTCCTTCCAAAACACCCTTAACTCCCACTTCAATACTGGTCCTTTTTTTACGTTTCCTTCCTTGAGTTGTCACTTTATCGAAAGTACTTGTTGTCCCAGTACAGCAATCCGCTTCATGAAGCCACTTTTGTAGAAGTGGTTTCAGCTTGCACATATTCTTAAAGGACAACTGCAGGGCTTCGAAACGACATATGGTGGTTTGGCTGAACACATTTCCATAGAGGGTACCAAGAGCAAGGCCAACGTCAGCTTGGGTGTAGCCCATTTTAATTCTACGTTGCTTGAAGAGTTTGGCAAAGTGTTCAAGATCATCAGATGACGGAAACTCCTCCGGAGGCTGTGGTGGATTTTCTCCTGCTGAATTTGGCGATGGCACTGGTTCAACTTGACTGTTCTCAAACTCGGAGCTATCGGACTGTGGAATAAGTCTGTATGCAGAGGGAAGGGGGAAGGAAGGTAAGAGGGGAAATACTGGTGGAATTGAATCCTCATTCTGAGGTTTCATCAATCCATTAAGATCGGAGTTGGGCAACATGGAAGACAACTGTTCTGAAAGCACGCTACTTGGCTGAGGATTTTGATTCTGTTGTTGAGGTATAAGATAAAGAGAGTTATTCCACCCATCAGCATCTTTGAAGCAGAGTGGAAGGGATTCGATGCCGGCATTGCGTAAAATATGGTTCATCTTAGAATCAGCCTCACTCCCCGAATTATTGGTCACATTAAGATCAGACTCCAACGAGGAAGTCGAAATGGTTGCATTAGATTGATCTTCTGGCTGAAAATGAACCAGAGAAAGATGACCATTAATAGGAAAGGGGTACATTGGTTTCATCTCTTCACCATGACCCACACCATACTCGTCAGTTTCTGTAGATTGGAAAGTTTGTTGAAGCGCCGAACCATCCTGTACAAAGGTATTTTCTTGTCTTGAAACGGGGTAAAGTAGTTCAGGTTTAATCTCCTCGTTGCAAACGGGCTGACCATCTTGACCAACTCTGGACCAACATGAATTATATTCTGGGTTGGGGAAATGAGAGTAGGTTTCAGGAGGGAAGGATGAATTATTCTTCCAAGATTCATCTGACTCAGAATTCCAATTAAAAATGGGATTTACACCAAGAAAATTCTGTGGAGGGAAAATACTGGGGTACTGACATTCATTCCCGGTTGGATAAACAGGAATTCCAGACTGCTCAAACTGCCAATAAGAGGAAGGCACAAACTGATTTGTAGAAGGCTCTTGAACTATGGGATAGGCAACTTCCTGGTTTCCAGGCAGTTCCATATTTTCTGACTCAAGATGGTAGAAGGAGTTGGCTTTCTTGTGTCCACGTTTACGATTTCCGTTCTCACAACCACCAGGTATTGGGGAATTGATGGAAGGATTAGGAGAGTCAGCTGACTGAGTGGGAGGAGGCAAAGCAAAATCAATAGAGCCTTGGTGGTTGTGAGGCAACTGATTAGGATCGTCGCTGCATATCATTTTGTGGCCAAATGTGTTGACAAGTCTAAGTTAAGCGGAGAAGTGCGGCCGTGTGGGTCGGAAAGAAGATGCGTGTGCACGAGTATGCGCAAAATTGACACGCACCAATAGAAAAGGTGTCACCCCTTCTCCGCCTCGTGACCACTACAGCCAATCAGAGGAAGAGATCGGTATGCTTTCAAGTGCGCCGCATTGACATTAGCCAACGGCGAAATTGTCACGCGAAGGCAGGCTTTAGAAATTTCTATCCTTTTCTCCAAATCCCGTTTGCGCAAAATGGGATTATTTGAGGATAAAAAGAGCATATTATCGATCTATCTAATTTTATTAGTTGACATATTTCCACTTATCGTCATGTTAAATCACTCTGACGTATCATTGGGTTATATAAGATTAAAAGCCAATATAGAACAGACTCAATTGTTAATAAATTTTTAGTAGGTTTATTAGAGCATTCTAATCCAAAAAGCAAATAATTCCCTTGTGGCTGAGTATGAATCTTTCTATATAAATCGAAATTAATTATTCATGCAATAACGGTGCTCACAAACAGTTCATTCCTTTGTTTGATTAATGAAATTTCTAAACTCTCAGGCGGAAAGTAGAGTTTTTAGTGTCATATTTATCACCTCAAAAATATGTTTATTTAATTGTCGCTTTGACTTTATACTATGAAATTCTTGCTTAAAATTTATTCTACGATCTCTTGAGAATATTTCTGAACCCAGGGTGTATGATAGACTTACCTCCACTTGGTGCACCCTGGACAACGTATGCTCATACGAAAAAAGTCTATTAACCAGTATTTGGCTTCTGAATTTAACTACCATGACCTCACTGTATGTCATATTCCACCATTTCCACAGTACTCACCTCACCTTTTTTCTCAGCCTTTGTGTCTGCCTCTTTTGCATCTTTGAAACTCTCTTCTGTTCCCTCCTCCTCTCGAATTTTTTCCCTTTGATATTCCTCCTCTGTGAAGCCCAAAGTCAACTAAAAGTCTAATGATAACTATCAAAACGCCTGCCATTTGAAATAAATAAATATTTCTGCACCCTTGACCACCTTAAACCAAGATATGTAATTTTCATTTGATTTCTTAATTATGCACCGTAATTTAAAGATTAGAAGAGAGTCACTTCTGACATTTGCTCAAAAGCCGTTTTTATTCAAGTCAAATCCTACTCACATGCACAATGCGTTCGTTTCAGACTGTCTCCAAAGAAGGGCTTTATTCTAAGACACATCTAATTTATTAAATTAATTAGTAATCTTACATTTTTTCCATTCTAATTTACTGCACTTTTCCTAATAATTCACAAAATTCATTTAACTGGTAACCACGCTCGAGAGATCTATGTAACAAAATCACATAGAAATCACAGGATTATAGTTTGTAATTCAAACTCACGATCATTGATTTTTAATAGCGTAACAGCAAATAACAATTAAGATCGATATTTCGAAATCCAGAAAATGTATTTTTTTCCAAAATTAATATCCCTTAAAACTTTCATTGATTGGATTTAAAAAAAAACACACATTCTCACTCTCTCTTGTCTACTGGGCACCCAAGGGGTGACCCAAATAGTAGCTCTGAAATCTGTTCTGCGACAAAAGGAGATTGAGGTGGAAATATCCTATCTGCAAACTTAAATTTTTGTGTTAAAGTTCGTGTTTGTCTTTAAAATTTATTCTTAGAAAGAAACAATTAACGATTAATCTATAGGTGATAAACGAGAAAAGCGAAGGAAGGAAATGAAAAAAAGACGATTTTTTGGTCCTTATTAAAATACGGTTAAGAATAAGAATATTAAACTCCAAAGCAATTAGGGAACAGTTCGACTTTCCATGTTGCCCTTCTCTTATCAGGACATGAACGCCTGCAAGTCGATGACTACTTGAGCATTACTAGAATATATGCCAAAGGGCCTATACTCAACCAATGTGAACTTTCAATCAGACAAGAGGACTTCAAGCGACGCGACAAAGTCTACACCACCTACCAACTTCTAGGTTAACGTACCAAAAATTTCCATTTGAATCAGATCCACAGTGCAATAACACTTGAAGAATTATCACAGAAACTCTCATCTTCATGGTCAACTGTGTCATCACACTTGAAGCAAATGAATAATTTGAATGGGTTGGCAATTTAGGTGCTGTCATATCAACTCTCCATCAATATCAAATATGGGTGGAAGAACACATGGTTTTATTTGGCAATGAGAAAATGAATGTTTACGACACTGTAGACGTGGAAAACAACGACTGTCTCCTAACCCAAACCAGGTTTGACACTTCGGGAAATGGTTCCACATACTTGGAAGGTGTATGTGGAATAACCCAATATAAATGGTTAAAATTGGTTGAAAGAGGTACAACCGACGTTTGCCGTTGATAACAATTGGGGACACAAAAGACAAACATTTGCTGAGCAGAAATTAGATTATTCTTTGACCTGATGATGTCAAGAGCAAGATTGCACAAACCATTAATCACCTCATGAGAATGAATGGGGCATGCGATCTCAAGATGCGTCTTTGGGGGAAAATATTTAAATTTTCCTCAAAGATCGAAAAATTGCAAGTGCCATATACGTCATTTAATGATAATTGACATTTGACTGTTATTTTAAAATGCGCGGTTTTTTATTGGTTCTCCTATAAGCCGATTGGCTTCTCGCAACGGAAATAATAGTAAATAATTGATAAAAAGTATTAGCGGATTAGAAAACTTTAAGCTCATTCCTTCTATCATAATAAGAGAAATATATCGTGATTCATTTACCAGTTTAATAAAAAAAGAATTTGTTCACTGGTTGGGCGTAGTGGGAATTTTATACAAAGCATTAATCCTGTTTACAATCTGGTTCGACACTTAAGCCTGTTGATTTGTAGATAAATTAAAGTGAAATTCCACCATTCTCTAGTTAAGTACCGCACTTGAACGAGGACAAAGGCCAAATCGAGGAAAAAATTGCTGATCTGAATACTGCACTTTTATACTGTTATCCCTGCTATCCATGACAGAACACGCCTCTCAACAAGGATACCTCCCACACCTAGGGAGATGAGAACAGAGAACCGGGGGGGGGGAGGGAGGAGGCGAACTTCAATTCCACATCCCCTTCAACTTTTGCGGTCACACCTGTGGCTTTTCACCAAGACACGCTCCCACGTGTCGTGGGGCCACACAAAGACACCCGTGTGTGTGCGTGCGTGCGTGGGTGCGTGTGTGCGATGTGCGAGTGTGCGTATACGCATGACACTCGTGGGCTCATTTGCTTTGCAAATCAGTTCCCGCTGGGGGGATCCCCCATTACTCCTGCCCCTGATAGTCCGCTTTGATCAATGTGATTGGGATAACTATAAATCTAAGAACACGACTGACTGTACACACTGAAGCACCTGTGAAAATAAGGTGACAAATGGCGTATATTTGAAAATTGGTACCGCCGTCTGTGATAAGGAGGGGTTAAAACTACACTAAATCCTGATTTTAAAAGGAAATTTGGCTGTCCCTCCTGCAGTGGATCTTATTTCAAAGGCGTCGTTGCCTTCCCCCTTGTTATTCCTGACACCACAGAATTGAACCCATGGAAAGTAATAGATGGATAAACAATAGTGCCAATGTTTATCTAAAAGTGCGAGATAAACCGAAAGCGAAAAAATGTCTAACCGTAAAAATTCAAAAACCGAAGGTAGATTGGTTTACCAAAATTCTATTAGAAAGTAAATATTATGAGAATTAAAAGCTTTGTCTTTGCTAACGCTAGCACAACTCCTCAATCACAATAGGAATCATACCAGTTAAATTGGAAGGTCAATTCAAGAGCATATCATTGACGAAAATACATATTGAATTGAAAGGTGCGCGATGGACTTACCTCCATGTGGTGCACCCTGGGTAACGTATACTCATACGGCAAAAAAGTCTATAAACCGACAGTTGACTTCTCGCTTTAAACTACCATCACCCCCACTGTAGGTCATATTCCACCACTTTACTGTACTCACCTTACCTTACTCTCAACTTTTGGGTCTGCCTCTTTTACATCTGCGAATCACTCTTCTGTTCCCTCTCCCCCCACTCCCATTTCGACTTTTTTTCACTTTGATGTTCCTCCCCCTCTGTGAAGCCCGAAGTCAACTAAAATCAGAAGTCAACTGTCGGTTTATAGACCTTTTTGAATTTTGAGTTTAAGTTGCCCAGGCTGCACCACATGGAGGTAAGTGCTTCACGCACCTCGGTTAATTGAATGTAAGTCCATGGAATTAGTGGCTCCGGGAAACTTTGCTTTGTGGTAACTTTTCACAATGATCTAAGGCTAAATTACGGATCAAGCCTCAAATATTGAACGAAATCAAACTATCTGTAGTTACACTGTGATCGCTTTAAAAAATCTATTTAAATGTCAAATGAAATCGCTCTGTAGGATACTGTCTTCACTTTGGCGCGTGGGATAGACTTACCTCCTCGTGGTGCACCCTGGGCAACGTATACTCATACTGCAATAATAGGTCTATAAACCGGCGGTTGACTTCTGACTTCTAACTATCATGACTCCACTGTATGTCATATTCCACCACTTCACAGTACTCATCTTACCTTTTTCTCTACCATTGTGTCTGTCTGTCTTTCTGTCTCTCTTACATCTGTGAATCACTCTTCTGTTCCTCCTCCCCACTTGTTTATCTTCTTTGATGTTTCTCCCCTCTGTGAAGCTCGAAGTCAGCATGCTATTTTAAAAATAATAATACTAATAATGTCTTCACTTTAGCAGACACCTTTCTCCTTGTCAAAATGTCATCTGTCTATTCTAGCTAATGAGAATGGCAAGAGACCAACGTATGGAATGCAACTAGAATGTTCTGATGAGTGTACTCTCTCTCGGTAAGGCGTCCTCACAACAAGCTTGAACAACTCACTGGAGTGTGATTGAGTAATCTCGTTCAAAAGAGACTCCTTTGATTTTTTTGTAATGCTTGGCTTCACGAGCAATCATAAAACTCGTAGTTGTGTGTGTGTGTGAGAGAGAGTGAGATGGTGGTAGAAAGAGTGGCCCAAGTCCCAGAACTCATTTGAATTGCTAATTTTTGATGCTCGAGTTTCATGCGCTTTCTTTCGCCTGTTGCACGCACAAATATTGGTGAGAGGGTGCGTGTGTGTGTGTGTGTGTGTGTGTGTGTGTATGTGCTTGCGTGTGGCAGAGTTGGAAAGATACCACATCAACCATACCACACCATACCATACCTAACACAACATGTCGGCTCGTAAGTATGAATTGCTAGTCAAACTTTTTGCGAGTGATTGCAGTTGCGTCATCAAGCGAAAAGTGGGCAAGCTTGAATGCAATTGTAAATCTACTAGAAATACGCAAATGCACGCTTTGAATGCCATTTGAAGTTACTTGATCTTCAATATCGAGAGTGAACTGATGATCTGGTGAATTAGAGTATGACCTTCATATGAGTATCTACTCAAATGTTGATGAATTCGCGATTTCCATCCCTGCTTCTTTTATTCATCTATTTTATTAGACAGTAACCTCCAAGTTCTTGGAAGAAGCAATGACTGATGATCAGCATGAAGGAATAGTGAATGCTGGAATGGCCAAATTCATAGGGCAGTGAATTCACTTCTCCAATGATAGTATAATTGAATTGCATTGCGACAATTTCTCGAATTGTGAAGATAAACATGTCATTTCATTACTGAATGATAAATTACCATTTGAAAAGCTTTAAAATATTAAATAAATTAACAAGAGCTCAAAATACTTTCATTTATAAAGAATAGTACATTGTGGCATATATTTATTTATTTATATCAAATGGCAGGCGTTTTGATGGGTATCATTAGCCTTTTAGTTGACTTCAGGCTTCACAGAGGGGAAGGAACATCAAATTGAAAAAAGTTGAGTGGAGGGTGAAGAGTGTTTCAAAGCCGAAGGTTGAAAATTTAGAAAATTTCTGATGTAGTACTGTGGAAGTGGTCGAATATGACATACAGTGGGGTCAGAGGTCAACTGCTGGTTAATAGACTTTTTTGTGGTATGAGTATACGTTGCCTAGGGTGTACCACGTGGAGGTAAGTCTATCGCACACCCCATTATGGCATATATTATTACATTTAAATAGGCAAAAATAAAATTGAACAATGCAAATACCATTAAATTTGCATCTCTTCCCTCCTAAACGTATAAAAACAAAGTATTTCACTTTCTGTTTTATTATTTAAAGATTAATAAATGGATTAAGCGGTAGACGATTTGTCAAAAGCAGTCTTAGAGTAGTAGTAATTTTATTAACAAATTTGGTTATATATATATATATATATACATTAAATTTAATTATATTTTCAGATTATTGGAATCTAAAATAAATCTCAAAAATTATTGGGAAAAAATAGTCTAGAACTTGAACTTGGGAGAGAGGTGTGAGAGGGGAAGAGAACAAAACAAAGACGTTTTGTTGTTGGTTGTCAAATTCGGCGAAATGTCGCATGAATAACAAGCAGGTGTTTCGCATATCTTAAGCTTGACCACAATCAGGACCCTCGGAGGTGAAGTTGGAAAATCAAACAGATAAAAAAGACTATTGTCAGTACTGTTAACATCTACTTGTCAGTATTTTTTTGTCTTTAAAAAGGGGAATGTCTAATTCAAGAAATAATGAGAGGGGACATGGAGTAGGAAGTCGATTAATCATTTCCTTCCAATGGTTGGGGTCCACGGAATAACCATTTCTTTATTCCCGATGAAACCCAGACACATCTCCTAGCGTGTAAACAAGTTGATCTCCCCTTTATTAAGGGCTTTCACTTGTATCCCTCAATAGAAGGAAGCGAAAATGTGGATGGATGTCATATGCTGGAAGTCCGTTGGAATATGTGACTGTCAACTATGGAAACAAGTGTCAAAATTGACAAAAAATAAGTACTGGAATAAGGAACGTGATGCTGATTATGAACGAACAAAATTCCTCTACTCTTACCAATATTTTAATTTCTCAAAATGGCTAGGAGTTTACTCATAATCAACTGGTCTCATTTAAGTAATTCGTCAATTGAATTCAAAACAATATGTGGAGGTATTGGATACCTTAGGTTAATGCCAACTCTGTACCTAATGTGACGAAACCGACCTTGGGACTCACACTGTTTGGGAATTACACTTTCCATACTAATATACGAAGTTCAGAGAGGTGGAGGAACATCAACGTGACAAAAAGTCGAAAGGCGGGACAGAATAATGATTCACAGATGCGAAAGAGTCAGGCAGACAGACACAAAGGCAGAGAAAAGGTAGGATGAGTACTGTGAAAGTGGTGGAATATGACATACAGTGGGGTCATGGTAGTTTGAAGTGAGAAGTCAACCGCCGTTTAATAGACTTTTGACGTATAAGTTTACGTTGCCCGGGGTGTATCACGTGAAGGTAAGTCTATCGCACACCCTAATTCCTCAAATATACGGAGACACTAAACGCACACACACGCATAACTTGTCCCAAAGATCGGCTTTTAATGGACAGGATCATCCAATAGCATGGTACTAATATTTAAATGCTTCTCAATAAGACATAAACAGCATTCAAAACAATTAGTCAATTTTTTTTGTTTGCTAACTTGTAGTCTCAAAATGTCCTCATAAACGGGTCAGTAAGTGTTATTTTTTTAAGGTTAAGGATATGCTTACCGGGTCAAGTATAATTGCCACTCAATGTGAAACCCCTAAATTACGAGTCATATGGTTTGGTCAGTGGATTAGAAGTCCCAACGTTTAGCTAAAGGCACATTTTAAGGACTGTCGCCCTAGGTAATGTTTAACCTCCTTAACGCTCAGAATCATTTTTTTTTAATTCTATATATATATTTTTAGTTTTATTTCGAGACAATTTAAAAAAATACACATAGCACAAATTGTAGCCCTTTTTGGAAATTTTGCTATGAAGGGAAATAGTATTAACCAATCAGAGAGATATGAAGAATTTGTACCATTTTGTAATAAAATGAGCTCTCTGATAGGTGGTTACAATGACTTGAAATTTCATCTCTTTTTTTTGGGGGGGGGGGGGAAGTTAATGTGAGATTTCGCCCAAAACCTGGAAGCACGAAGCCGATGCAGATCACTATGCGCGTAGAAAAGCGAACGCTTCAACATAAGAGAAGTGATTTCGGATATGTTGCATTTCATTAATCTCCCAGTAATTCCCCTTGAGATGGAGTTCCACAGTTTTTGAGATGAACCTCGATATTGGTGTATGAAAATTAGAAAAGGACGAGACTAATACATAAACGTAGCTCAGAGGCAGATCAAGTGGGACTCATTGAGATTTCGAACACCCCATGATGTTTCCCTGAGTAGTTTTGAGTATTTGTGGCACACTTTTCTAAACAAGAAGAACGAAAGCAAATGTTTCTGAGTCACATTGCATCTCATTCAGTAATGCGTAAAACGTTTCCTTCTGCCATGATGAAGTTTGACAATTTCAAACCAATGATTTTTCTGGACTTGTACAAGCCCGTGCAAGCATGTTGTCTGATAATCAGACATCTGTCTAAAATTCTAAGTAATTCAGTTGTAGTTTCTTGGAATTAAATTTTGGAATTGCCATCTGCCCATGATACTTCTGGTTTACTGGCTGGGAACTTGTCTACCAGCTTATTCCAGATGGCAAGGAATCAGAGTACCTACCTAATATGCTAATGAACATGAATGCTGCAAGAAACCAGTCAATTGATTCAGGTTACGGGGTGTGCGATAGACTTACCTCCACGTGGTGCACCCTGGGCAACGTATACTCATACGGCAAAAAAGTCCATTAACCGGCAGTTGACTTCTCACTTCAAACTACCAAGACCCCACCGAATTTCATATTCACCTCACCTTTGTTCTACCTTTGTGTCTGTCTGTCTCTTTTACGTCTGTGAATCATTATTCGGTCCCCCTCTCGAATTTTTGCCACTTTGATGTTCCTCTTCCTTTCTGTGAAGGGTTAATGATACCTATCGTAACGCCTGCCATTTGAAATAAATAAATGATTCAGGTTACCACCTTAATTAAAGATTTCTCAATCTCTTTCATTCATGTCGCTGATAGCCTATAAATAGTATAGCTTTATGATCCACTTTAGAACTGTGTTTTGTCTCGGTATCACGTTGCGCTAACTGAGCAAGAATTTGAGTGGATCACTGACATATCAATAGCATAGGATGTAAGAAGCGCAATTGTTAAGCAAAGGGGAAATTGAAAAGTCTTGTTAAAATTTGAGTATGGGCGATTTATTTTTGAGGATCGACGTTTAAATCATTTTTTGAAAAAAATTTGTTTCTCTTTCTACATACGACTGTAAATAACCGCGTGTACTTTGAGATCAATTATACTTTAAAATGTGGAATTAGCCAATAAATGCACACGGAAGGAGCATACAAACTTTTAAAATACTCTAATTTTAATAATAATAATGGCAATAATAGTAAAGATTTGTTATCAACGAACCTTAACAGAATAATCAACAAAGTAAAACTATTGCTTACACTTTCAATGGATCATTTTACAACTTTTTATCGCTCAGCGCATAAAAATTCCTCAATAGGCTTTAAGAATGAGTTTTTAGAAATCTTGTCTCAATTATCCCTTCCTTATTATGAGTAGGCCTGAGAAATGAATAAAGACATCCGAAACTCGTTTTAGAAAGCTTACCATAAGCTTACCGATTGTCTGCTGTTTCCATTCACAAGAGGAATCGGTGTCTTTCAGCTCGTATTTCGCATAAATAGGTAAATATTTGTTCAGATTTTTATGCACCGAGACCTCGTTCGCTCTGTTGGGACATCTTGAGTTAGCTGCAGGTGTCTAAGGTCGGTAACTAGTCCACTTCAAAATTCATAATGTGGCTCTCCTCGTGTCAAATCTATTAACGCCATATCAATACACCCCCCCCCCCCCCCC
>UZAE01014557.1:0-13580 GCA_900617975.1 Rodentolepis nana | reverse complement strand
AAAGAGACAGACACAATGGTAGAAAAAAGGTGAGGTGAGTACTATAGAATTAGTCGAATATGACATATAGTGAGGTGATGGTAGTTTGAAGTGAGAAGTCAACTGCCAGTTAATAGACTTTTTTGCCGTATGTGTATACGTTGCCCAGAGTGCACCACGTGGAGGTAAGTCTATCGCACACCCCAGGATAAAGAATATTGATGCGCTTATTGAGATTAAAAGAAAAGCTAATTCAAAATTTTTTGAATTATTAGTCTAACAGAGTCACTTCCATTTGATTTCAACAGGAATTAATATATATTACCATAAGAAATTTAAAAATCTCCATGGCACCATTTAGAGGTAAAGTGTCAGGTGACCCTGCAAAAGGCACAAATTCGTCCATTAACAGGAAAAATATGAATTTTCGATATTTTCCAAGTTCTTTGCACATTTAAATTCCACTATATGAAAATTGCTCATTCAATCGATTTCGCTAATATACATTTATTTATTTCAAATGTCAGGCGTTTTGATAGCTATCATTAACCCTTTAGCTGACTTCAGGCTTCACAGAGGAGAGTAACATCAAAATCTCAAAAAGTGGAGAGACAAGCAGACATAAAGTCGGAGAAAAGGTAAGGTGAGTGCTGTGAAAGTGGTTGAATATGACATATTGTGGGGTGATGGTAGTTTGAAGTCAGAAGTCAACTGCCGGTTAATAGACTCTTTTGCCGTATGTGTATACGTTGCCCAGAGTGCACCACGTGGAGGTAATTCTATCGAGCACCCCGATTTCGCTAATATGAAATGGTTCTTGAGAATGAAGAATTTATAAAAAATATACACGGTGCATTATTACATAAATTCACACAAATCTTATTAACAATACTTTTACATCTCTATTTACTTACTTTTGGTTTATTTGTCATAAGCCTGGCACCGTCTCCACTCGTCCTTCTCGTTTAACGGAATTTCAGCCCCCCCCCCCCATTTAACCTAGTAACAGGGCTCAACGTTAATCAAATTTCTCCACTCTACATTTTAGTGATTTTCAGTCTGAGTGACACCTGCAACATTTCAAAAATGCGCAACATTGTAAACTATCTGTGATTAGTGTTGTCGGGGTGGAGGGGTGGAGGGGGGGGGGAAGAGGGTAATAAAAATGGACAAATATCCTTCAATGCGTGGTAGGATTCCACTAAAAGTATGCAAAATTACCAGGTAGCAGGCCACATTCCGGGTTCGTTAAGGTCATAAAATCACAAAAGGCTTTGCAATTTAACAGGGCGCATTGGCTGTGTGGCAGATGTAAAACGGGTGGTTTTTTCACTCTGGTTGACATTTTAAAGACTTTCTTTAAAGTTAATTAGGGAAGGTCACGCATAGATCTGGTTGAACGCATGGAATTAATTTAGCAGTCCAATTTTGTACACCCATATATTGCTCCTTTTCTTTTGCAATGTTATTTATTTTTCTCGAAAATATTCCGCTATTTCAACAGATTATCCATGTCACGGTTCTTCCTCATGGTGCAGGCAATATCCGCAATAATTGAATATTTATAAATGTGCATGGTGACTTGTCTCCCACCCTTAAAATGCCCAATAACATGTCGAGTTATTGAGGCATGGAAACCAATTAGTTGAGCTCAAAGATCGCAGATATGCGTGCCCCGAAGTCAGAAGAACTCAATTCCACAATATCTGCAATATTATTTATCGGGGGGAGGAGGGGGTGTGCGATAGGCATACCTCCATTTGGTGCACCCTAGGTAACATATACTCATTCGGCAAAAGAGTCAATAAACGGGCAGATGATTTCTAATTTTAAACTATCATGACGCCACTATATGTCATATTCCACCATTTCCACAGTATTCACCTTACCCTTTTACCCACATTTGTACCTGCCTCTATTTAAATCTGCAAATAACTCTTCTGTTCCCCCTCTACTTTCTGTGACTTTAATGTTCCTCCCCTCTATGAAGCCCGAAGTGAAACTAAAAGGACAATGATAACTATCATTATTATTATTAATATTATTTCAAATGGCAGGCTTTATGATATTTATCATTAGCCCTTAAACTTTGACTTCAGCTTCCCCCTGGGTGGAAGGTTCATTTATAGCAGTTAATTAATAGCAGTTCATTAGCTGTCTTCTTGCTTCCCAGTATCTCTGCCTTTCCGTCATCGTCTTTAGGGCTTGACATCGAATCATGTGGGTCTTCTCCATTTTCTCCTGTGGGTTACATAGGGGCATGTTGGTTGAGTGTATACTCTAATCTGTGACGGTGTTTTGCCAGGCAATCGTGTCAGCAACGGCTTCGATTCTTGGCCAGTCGGGTATGTCGGAGAGTGCCACTGTCCACTGTTTCTCCTTNAATCATTTCATCACACTACTTTGGCCGAGAGTTTAGTCATTTCTTCTGCAATGCCCTATTTCAATCCTATTGCATTATATATTGCCTTGTCTACGAATGTCGGCCCTGTACACATGTCACTAAGTTTGCAATAGACGCTTAAATGTGCCGTGTTCGTACATGCATCTCCTCAAGTGTCACATGATTATGGCGTTCACTTTAGCCAACTTTCGTGAAGGTTAATCAGGCGATGATAGTACCATTTTCTGACATTCAGTTCATTGCTTGCTTGCAATCAACACCAGGTGTAAGGATTTGGTATGAAGAAAATAGCAAAAATCTATGTACCAATTTCAAAACTTGTATTAAAAATAACACTACAACCTCTTCTTCTCAAGCTAAATTTTGCCCAAACAGACTCAGGAGAAAATATTTCCCATTCACCACTCATGGGTTTAAGGTAGCTAGAACCCGATATTGTTTGAGGACAATTTTCACATGCAACCGGTAGAATATAATTGCAAATGTACGAAATTGTAATGGGAAAGTTACCATAAGCTATAATATTTAAATTTGATTTTTAACTTGTAAATATTATTGACATTGATTTCTTTGTTATTTTTAGGAAACGTTATGCCCCAAGTGTCATTTCCGTTTTTTGGGTTTGTGGAAGAAAAGACTTCTCTCAAAATGAACCTTTCCATTAAAAGAAGGAACCACAACCTCTTTGTGAGTTAAATTTCCTTTTTATGAAAGGGCTGACTATTAATTTAGTTGAGGCACTTGAGTTTTTTATTTTTTACCATCAATTCGAATTCGGATTAAATAATTTTTGCTTTGCATTTTGTAACAATTTCATGTTTTTTTCAAATAACAGTCTTTATGATATTTATCATTAGCCCTTAAACTTCGATTTTAGCTTCCCCCAAAGGGGGAGGGGTATCTATATAGCAGTTAATTAATAGCAATTCCTTAGCTGTCTTCTTGCTTTCCAGTATCTCTGGCTTTCCGTCATCGTCTTTAGGGCTTGACATCGAATCATGTGGGTCTTCTCCATTTTCTCCTGTGGGTTACATAGGGGCATGTTGGTTGAGTGTATACTCTAATCTGTGACGGTGTTTTGCCAGGCAATCGTGTCAGCAACGGCTTCGATTCTTGGCCAGTCGGGTNCCCCAAAGGGGGAGGGGTATCTATATAGCAGTTAATTAATAGCAATTCCTTAGCTGTCTTCTTGCTTTCCAGTATCTCTGGCTTTCCGTTCTTGTCTTTAGGGCTAGACATCGAATCAGGTGGGTCTTCTCCATTTCCTCCTGTATATTACATAGGGGACATGTGGATTGAGTGTATATTCCTAATCTGTGAAAGTGTTTTGCCAAGCAATTGTGTGCGGTACGTAGTCTAAACTCAGCAACGGCTTCGATTCTTGCCCGGTCAGCTATATCGGAGAGTGCCACTGTCCACTGTTTTTCCTTTGCTCGAGATTTAAGTTCGTTGTACAATGAGGTCTGGAATTCTCTCCTGATTAAGGCCCACATTGTGTGGAGAGGCATCGGCCGGTCAATGCATTGCAAAATCGTTGTCCCCTTCTTACCAGGCGGTCCATGCATTGCAAAATCGGTGTCCCCTTCTTAGCAAGTGTGTCAGGAATCTCATTGCCTTTAATGCCACAGTGACCAGGAATCCATTAAAGGACCACTGTTTTGTTTTTCTCTCTCAGCAGCTTTGTTGAACCACTGTTTTGTTTTTCTCTCCCAGCAGCTCATAGCGTTTTCCAATAACCACTGTTTTGTTTTTCTCTCTCAGCAGCTCATAGAGTTTTCTACATTCTATTATCTCAGCTGTTTTGGGTGGCTCTCTGTTTCAAATTGAGGTCTATTATGACTGTGAGTCCGAAAGTATCACCGCTTTGGTGTTTCCTGACTGTGAGTCCGAAAGTATCACCGCTTTGGTAAACCTGACTGTGAGTCCCAAAGTATCACCGCTTTGGTGAATTTAGCTGTTTGGATCTCTCTCTGATTACAATTGAATTTATTACTGGCTGTGAGTCCGAAAGTGTCACCGCTTTGGTGAATTTCGTATCCAGGTAACATAATTAGCACAGGGCTATCCTAATGGTCTCTATTTCCCCTTCAATAGCGGATCTATTGTGTCCCGCTGATGCGTAGAAAGAGAAGAGTTCAGAATAGACACCTGCACCAATGTTTGCTTGGTTTTCTATGTATGACCCGTCAGTGAAGACAAGAAGCCACTGATCTCCAGGATAGTTGACATTGATTGTCTCAGCGGGCAGTGAGTGCATTTGTTCTGGAGGGGTGTTCGATTTCCTGAAGAAGTCAAGCAGTGGGATGCAACACACTACATCAGTGTCTGCTAATGGGTTCATGGAGAAAGAGACGCTTTTTGGTTTGTCATCGATTTGTAATGCTTTCTTCAGTTCTATGGCTTTCTGTATTAGACCAGATTGCGTTTTCAGATGTCTTGGTCTGTTCTCATAGGTGCTGAAGAACTTGTCCATGGGAATGCGCAGTAGCTTCTCATACAGNTTGAGGTCTGGAATTCTCTCCTGATTAAGACCTTCATTGTGTGGAAAGACATCGGCCGGTCTATGCCTTACAAAATCGTTGTCTCCTTCTTAGTAAATGCGTCAGCAAGCTCATTGCCTTTAATGCCACAGTGACCAGGAATCCATTGTGGGACCAATGTTTTGTTTTTCTCTCTCAGCAGCTCATAGAGTTTTCTACATTCCTTTATCTCAGCTGTTTTGGGTGGCTCTCTGCTTCCAATTGAGTTTATTGCTGACTGTGAGTCCAAAAGTATCAGCACTTTGGTGAATTTCGTATCCAGGCAACATAATTGGTATAGTGCTTTCCTAATGACCTCCATTTCTCCTTCGAAAGCGGATCTATTGTGTCCCGCTGCTGCGTAGATAGAGAATGACTACTATCATAAAGCATGTCATTGGATGTAAATATTATTTAGTGTGATATAGATTTCTATGTGTAAATGTCTAAGTATTTCCCAGAAATAAAATTAAATCTCAAGAAAATCGAAACTAATGTAATTACTAGACTTTTCAGATATATATATATATATATATATATATATATATATGAAATATAATTGGTAGTTTACCTTTAATAATATTCACTCCTTCAACTCACCCACGGCATACAATTTCCCGATTACTTGAACTGGGCTGCTAGTAAGTCAACTCTGTCGCGTGTGTTCTATCTCATCTAAAAGGCGCGAAAAATAACTCGGGAAAACATTCAAGAGACATATCCTCTCACATAATTTTCATTGGTAAAGTTTTTCGCAAGATCCTGGACCACCGCACTTGGCAAATACAACCAGGCAAGATGAGGAAAACACTAAGGTAGAATTCGCTTAAATAACATTTAATTTTATGGGCGTGGCCCTGGTGAAACATCTACGATCAAAAAGCGATTGCTTTCTACACCCTGTTAACATCGGAATATAAATCGCACATGCTAATTGCGCTATGATCGACCTGATCTTCAACTTGACCTCACAATCAGTTCATTTTAAAAGCGCATTTAAGAGGTTCAACCTCTCCAGAAGTACAGGTCGAATTTGATTAATTACTCCACTGGAAGATGATATTAACCAAAACCGTAGTATATCTGATGCGGACTTTTAGTCCAAATTACTAGCGATTAGTATCGTGATAACGCCTAATTAGAGTGGTCGGTGAGAGAAAATACATCATGCAGCCAGGAATGCTGACAAGGAGCTGATTGTCAGTTAATGAACAATGCACTGGCACGCGAATGTACCCCTTGTCAAATAAGGACAACACTCACTCCGCTAACAATCCAGTTACCCTCGTCGCAAATTAGAAAAAGTAAAGATTTTTAATCTACTCATTAGTTATAAGACGCAACTAACTAGTAGGAATTAATAAGAGAAATTTTCTTATGAAAAAAATAAAAATCGAATCCTTTGTTCGAATTTATTGACTTTGAACATCTGCGCAATTGACGAGAATGAACTTTGCCAAATAGTAAAAAAATTTGCGTCACGATGTTCAAGGGTGTGCGAAATTACTAAAGGTACCAATAAATCTCATGTCAAGAAGAGGGCCATTAGACGACCTTGGGACTATTCAAAGGCAGATTAGTATTGAATGTTGGAGCTGCTTAATCATCAAAATTGTCAGTGTGACCCCATTGTCAATGCCCTATTTTAATTCATTTATTAATTTATATGTTAGTAGTGTAATTAATATACAAATGGTTTAATTCGCTATATAAGAGCAAGATTGATTTTTTTCCGCATTCATCAAATATTTTCTTTTAAACAAATTCATTTTGAATTTGGAGTAATTTAAAGCGGCAAATGAGTATCCAGTTCTTTTAAACAATCGGTAATTTCCATGAAAATCCGTGCAACTAGGCTCTTTTTCCTCTTGCTCCCTATTGGTCTATTCGCACCCGCTTGCTAAGTTCTCAAAGGGAATCTGAAATGAGGGAATAATTCCCTCTTGTGACTTCCGAGGAAAAATCATCAACACTTTTGCAGATAAAAATCAGTCATCATTTTAATTTTCATTGGAACGAATAATGGAAGAACACTTAAATAGCAACCAATTATTGGTCAGTGTTCTTCAAGAATATTACTATGCATAAAAAGTCCTCGGTCTATATTCACGTTTGTTTTGCATTCACTTACGCAATTTCTCACCTATACATCTCTTTTGACTCAAACGAGGTCGTATGCAACAATTTGTAACATTTCCCATTCGAAACCCACTTCATTCTCCCACCCCTCACCCCCCCCCCCCCCCCCCCCCCCCCAAGGTGACATTCTGAAATCCTTATTTTCTGCTCGTTCTTCAACGTTTTGACCGCCATCATTACTCATTTTATCCACCTTCTCACTAATTGAACACAACTTCGACTTTGCTCAGGATGGGGAGTAAGTTCCAGGCCAACCAAGCCTCAGTTCATTCTCATCGCTAATCGACATAAGAGTCTTTTTGAATGGCGTATGCCACATTCTCCCAAATGAGTCAGTCGGCATGAGTCACCAAGGCGGAGGAAAAACTCGATTCTCGTTAAGCTACAACCACGGACTATTAACTTTCCCGCTTCAGTTGTGCCCCGGTAAAATGCCCTTCCATCTAAATGCTTGTTTGACTTCAAACTTATACATAGTCCTAGTGATGAAAGTCAAGTTATTGGTGAAAAATTTTAAATATACAATATACCCCTATGGAAACGCGACTTTAATGTGTGTGTTAAATGCTAAAGAAAACCATCCTTTCCAGCATAATTGAAAGTTGATTTTCATTTGCGCAGTCCAGAATGTTATTAAAAAGGCATTATAATAAAACAAAGAAATGGATTATTATTATTATTATTATTTTTCAGCACCCCAGTCCATCTACACATTTTTATCAATAAAATTATTTAAAGCCGTCCTTATCATCAAAATTTACAGCAAAGTGGTGGAGATTGAAGTTTAGAATACTTCAGCACACACACACACAACATTTTATTCACGAATGAGGTATCACCCGACTTTATAGTCAGACTATCGGATTTCTATGTGGGCCGCTCATATTTCAAGAGAGTCTCCACTATTGGTCGTCATTAACTAACTCCACACTTCATTAGAATTTAACAGTTTTCATAAGCTGTGGCGCAATTTCTGTCCCATGAAAAAAATAGGAAACAATATTTAAAAAAATAATATTTCATAGCACTTTGTGTATTCATGAAAAAATGATCAGAAATTGACGAACAATGAATTGATTATTTCAGCCGGAAACAAAGAGTGAATGAAGCTAGTTATGACCGAAACATTTTGTGTTTGTTTCAAATGGCAGGCGTTTTGATAGTTATCATTAGTCCTTTAGCTGACTTCGGGCTTCACAGAGAGGAGGAGGAACATCAAAGTGGGAACAAGTTGAGATGAGGGGCAGAATAACGGTTAACAGATGTGAAAGAGTCAGACAGACACAAAGGCAGAGAAAAGGTAAAATGAGTACTTTGGAAGGGGTCGAATAGGACATACAGTCGGGTCATGTTAGTTTGAAGTCAGTAGTCAAATGCCGGTAAATAGACTCACGTTGCCCAGTGCGCACCACGTGGAGGTAAGTCTATCGCTCACCCCATGACCGAAACATTTAAGGTAGTAAAGATGGAAGTGAATATCCGAATAAATCCAATGTCGGCAAATAAATTTGGGAGGTGAATTCGAATGAACATTGGATTAATGAATTGCTAACGATGCCCTGAGGGGGATTTTAATTTCTGGATCCCAAAATTGGCATCTGCAGGTTGTCAATGCCTCTCTAACTAGAAATATTCTAAGGACACATTTGTTATTTTAACTTCAGCCCGGAAGTCATTGTGTAAGGGAGGATTTTCCGAAAGCTAAGTCATTCATGTTCAAATGTTTTCTTTCCTATAGGATTCCATTTAATCTGCATTTGGATATAACATTTGCAGGAAATATAAAAGTCATACAGAGATTGGCCAGTTGAATAGTGCCACCATATTTATTCAGTTGTCATGCTATGCGCAAAATTAGCCGACCCACGATCAATTCACAACACCAACAGAACCTTTAAAAGTATATAATATTGCCAAGAAAGATGAACGTATCTGTTCCTCCACCCCCCCCCGTTCATGCACGAAATAGGGTGGAAAATATGAAGGGGAGGCTGGCTGACATTTAAGCAGTTTACGATCGAGAGAACCCACCATCTTCCTTCTCTTTTGACATCTCGTTTGAAGGTGAAGATTGTCCATCTCCTTCACTCGGACTTTATTTTACCACACATACGTCAGGCTTAATTACTTTGCAAAGCATTCCCGTCAATTTCATCATCGGCCCTACAACTAACAAATAGAAATGCAATTTAACATAACAATTGAATTATATGAACCAGACGCCCATTGGCAGTCGGTTTTCAATAATTGTTACTCCGTGCTCCGACCTGGGAATGATGATGTTTCCTCTCTGCCTTATTTATAATACATTTTTCAGCTCCGTAATTGGTTTACCAATCACTTCTGTCTAAGTTTCATGGAAGCATTTATGCAATCCTCTCTCCATTCTGAATTTGGGCAAACGTAGGTAGCGAGTTAACTCGATATCTAGTTATCGACAATAATTGTACCTACTTACCGTTCGGCCATTAACTACTTCATTTTTCAGAACCCAAATCAGTCAACATACACTTCTCGAAATCACTTAAGACACATTTCAGGTTGAGGAAAATTAAATACTAGGTACTCCGTTTATTTCCAACTTTCCTATTCTGAATTATTTAATATTTCACCGGCAAATAATTGAATTTCAATAAATTTATGCTTTATTGTGGAATGGGCTTTTAGGATAAATGTGCAAATAAATTCCCAACAATTTCTTTCTTTGATTAATTATTTGGCACAAATGGCTAAAGATTCTACTTTGCATTAAGATTAAAGAATAAAATAGGGGCCTGAATTTACTAGTTAACCACGGCAAAATAAATTTTCATTGTGGAAAAAAAACATTTTTTATCAAATAGCGGGCGTTTTGATAGTTTTTATTAGCCATTTACTTGACTTTAGGCTTCACAGAGAGGAAGAAACATCAAAGTGACAAAATTCGAAATAGGGGGACAGAATAATGATTCAAAGATGTAAAAGAGACAGACACAAAGGCAGAGAAAAGGTAAGATGAGTACTGTGGAAGTGGTTGAATATGACATACAGTGGGGTGATGGTAGTTTGAAGTCAGGAGTCAACTACCGGTTAATAGACTTTTTGCCGTATGATTATACGTTGGCCAGGGTGCACCAAGTGGAGGTAAGTCTATCGTACACCCCGGTTCTAAAAAATAAGATGAGTTTATTGAAAAAACGTTGAGCACGAGCAACAGCTAAGCTAAACAAATTGAATAAAAGCAGAAAATGACAAGGAGCAGAAAAATTTACTGATTTTGATCCTCTTATTACAATGTGTTGTTTAAATTTCAGAATTTTTCCTGTGTTATGAGCATTGTCTCGACGTTGATTGAGCTACTTGATTTGTCAATCGTTTCTAAAGAAACTTTTGTTAAAACGGCTAACATACCATCGAGTCGTAAGAGCTAGCACCTTAATACGACGAACTCTTAATGGGAAGAATCAAATTAATCGAAGCAGTACAACCAATAAAACAATTTGCTTCCTGGCAGGTAGACCAAAAGCTTCATAACCCCCCATTTTCGAAGGTACCATAGGCTTGCCTAGAAAAAAAGCCGGCTATTGAAAAACTCAACCTAATAAAGTTAAAAAAATGGATAATACAATGAATTTATACTTCAAATGCAGTAAAATTCCTCCGTTTCCCCAATTCTGATATCTTTGTTTATTCAACTCACACCATACTCCTCCTGTTTGTCAATCTAATGTATTATTATTTAAAATGACAGGCTTTATGATATTTATCATTAGCCCCTTAGTTGACTACAGCTTCCCCCAATGGTAGTGGGTACATATATAGCAGTTCATTAGCTGTTCTCTGGCTTCCCAGTATCTCTGCCTTTCCGTCGTTGTCATTAGGGTTGGATCCCAGTATCTCTGTCTTTCCGTCGTTGTCTTTAGGGCTGGACATGAATCAGGTGGGTCTTCTCCATTTCCTCCTGTAGGTTACAGAGGGGCATGTTGGTTGAGTGTATACTCCTAATCTGTGAAGGCGCCAGTGTATACTCCCAATCTTTGAAGGTGTTTTGCCAGGCAATCCGTCCGGTACGTAGTCTAAACTCAGCAACGGCTTCGATTCTTGGCCAAAGTCTAAACTCAGCAACGGCTTCGATTCTTGGCCATTCGGCTATGTGGTAGAGTGCCACTCTAAACTCAGCAACGGCTTCGATTCTTGGCCAGTCGGGTATGTTGCAACGGCTTCGATTCTTGGTCAGTCGGCTATATCGGAGAGTACCACTGTCCACTGTTTCTTCTTTATTTCCAGTCGGCTATGTCGGAGAGTGCCACTGTTTCTCCTTTGTTCGAGCTTTAATTTCGTTGCACATTGAGGTCGGTCTCTCCTATAAGTTCGTTACACCTTGAGGTCTTGAATTCTCTCCTGATTAGGACCATCTAATGTATACTCTTACTAACGGAGCACCAAAACAAATGCATCAACCATACGCGTCTAAATAACAGCATGATTAAGTCAGTGACCGATTTCAATGACTTCGCACTAACCCTTCCAATTACTCTTCAAGGATGCTTATATCTTAACGACCATTCGCTTGATGATCGTTTCTCATGGGTTCACTCATTTTTCCTTCTCTAACAAAAGCGCATACAGGAGGCAAACCACTTACAGCTTAAAATACTAGCATCTCAATGTGATATCCGGATTTGTATCCTCTAATCGTATGGAAAAGTAACACTGAGATAAGACAACTTAATTACGATTGATTTGATCCACGAAGGTGTTCAATTTATATTAAGTCTAATTTGCATGCGTTCACACTTGAAAATTCAAATATTTCGGTGTCCTTTGATTGCAGTATGACATTTTCAAAAGTCTAACAAAAGTGACTTTTCATTACCGGTATCCCATAAAAATTTGTCGCAAAATTGATGACAAGGCCTGATAATTTAATCATGAATTTCAACGCACAATGTACAATCAATGTCAGACAGATTTTGCGACAAATCGACGGAATTTGCATTTTTATTATGCTAAAGTAAGTGAAGAAAAGGTAATGCCTTAAGATATACTGCTTTATTTTCAAAATTTTGTACTTTTAAAAGGGAATCAGACTATAATTTCCTTAGCATATATATATATATATATATATATATATATATGTAGCGGATTGCTACGCTAGTAAAGCCTGACCGACTCAGAAATCTCTATGGCAGATTCTCCTACATCTAACTAGACTCCCAGAACAAGCTAAGCTATAGCCCAGCTATAAAGGAAACGGACATGTAGCACGGAATACGTTTACTCAGTACGTATATTGATAGCGAATTGAAATTTTGGCAAAACGATTAGTTATCGGATAAATCTAGCATTATTCGAGTGAACATTAATAGCTAAATATCTCTGAGTGGTGTTCTGTAGCTGGATTTCTATTGGTCATTGGCTGTGCTTCTCCGCAACCAATCCGTGTGCGAGGTTGCACGGCCGCACCTTAAGCCTAGTGTGCGCGCCCGTGATGAGTGTCCCACAGTTTCGTCACTCTACAGAATTAAAATAATAATGCAAGTAGTATTTCTCTTTATGAACCAAAATAAATGAAAAAATTAATATGTAGATAGCATGATATTTGGCAATAGTTCAGTCTTTCAGAAAAACAAATAGCTGTAGGTACTCAAACCTTCTGTAATTTGTTCAAGTCCTGATTTTAAAATCTGGCTTGTTAATTGGAATTTACTATTTAACTGATTGTGTGTTGGTAGACTTGTGATCAGGATCTTCATCTGCACTTTCGGAAGTTGTAGGCTTGAAACTCATACAGTAATCTCTATTGATTTATTCTGATTTTTAGTAAATTGGTGATCGCATGAATTAAAATATGCGATATGGGTTCAACAACCTTGATATAAAGTGGACATGCAATTAATGGTTTAAAGAAACATTGGTTAATTACCATTCAAATATTTTTAAAAAATTGTCTTTTCCCTAAAATTACCTTTAATGTTTGCGCTTACTGTCATTTAACTCATATTCGTACGAGGTAGGAGTGAACATGAAGCCTTTGAGCGCTGCCTCTTAATACTCTGGACCAATAGTCATTAGCATTAATTAAATTGCCTCAGACAAACTAAATCTCCTCATATCCATCGTCATTAAATCCGTAGATGAATCAGCGCCAAGAGGGGCGAATTAGGTATGAGAGGGCACTAGCAAATGACGATTTGAAGGGGCTTCCTTTGCTCGCCTAGGGACTGACAAAATGTCGAAGAGAAACAAAGGGTGGAAATTATTATTATTATTATTTAAAATGGCAGGCTTTATGATATTTATCATTAGCTCTTCGACTTTGACTTCAGCTTCCCCCAAGACAGGGGGGTACATTTATAGCAGTTAATTAAAATCAATTCATTAGCTGTCTTTTTGCTTCCCAGTACCTTTGGGTTTCCGTCGTTGTCTTTAGGGCTGAACACCGAATCAGGTAGGTCTTCTCCATTTCCTCCTGTAGGTTACAAAGGGGGCATGTGGGTTGAGTGTATACTCCCAATCTGTGAAGGTGTTTTGCCAGGCAATCGTGTCCGGTACGTAGT
>UZAE01014556.1:0-13581 GCA_900617975.1 Rodentolepis nana | reverse complement strand
ACTGGTGAATGTATAACCCCAATTCCTAAACTTTCTTTTATTTAAAAAATATCAATAAGTAATTTTAAATTTTTAAAAGGAGCTACTTATCAGTCATCAATTATGGTAGATACCATTAGCCATTCAGTTGACTTCGGGCTTCACAGAGGAAACAGACAAAGTCACAAAAAGTGGAGGGAGGGGGGCCAGAAGAGTTATTCACAAATTCAAGAGCCAGACATTTTTTTATTTCAAATGGCAGGCCTTTTGATAGCTATCATTAGCCATTTGGCTGACTTCGGGCTTCACAGAGGGAAGGTTCATCAAAGTAGCAGAAAGTCGATGGGTGGGGAATAGAAGAGCGATTCACAGATGTAAAAGAGGCAGACAGACATAAAGGTAGGGAAAAAGGTAAGATGAGTACTGTGGAAGGGGTCGAATATGACAAGCAGTTGGGCCATGGTATTTTGAAGTCAGAAGTCAAATGCCGGTTAATAGACTTTTTTGCCGTATGAGTATACTTTGCCCAGGGTGCACCACGTGGAGGTAAGTCTATCGCGCACCCCAGGCCACTCCGCGACCGGGAATTGAACCCGGGTCTTCCACGTGACAGGCGGAGATACACATAAAGGTAGGGAAAAGGGTAAGGTAAGGTGAGCACTCAAAGTGGCAGAATATGACGTACAATGAGGTAGTGGTAGTTGAAGTCAACTGCCGGTTTATAGACTTATTTGCCTTATGAGTATATGTTGCCCATGGTGTACCACACGGAAGTAAGTTTATTGAGTACCCCTTATGCGAAATCATTTCAAGTAGCTCTGTATATTGAGCTCCCAAATCAATTGAAAAAAACTTTTTCTTATTTCTCATTGTAGTTTGAGTGAAAGATTGCACTATTATTGGGAGCTCACATCCTATCATCTTGTCATTGCTAATTTGTAAGCTGAATGATGAACTAGTGGGATCCAAAATCACTGGCCTATTTGCTGATTATATTAATTTTAAGTGATTGATTGAATTATTGATATGACGCCATATCGGTGATGAATTTCTTTATTTCTCGCATCTTGTCCAACTGATAAGATATCCATAGCTTAATTGATTGGAGATCGGTTGTAGAATTAACCTAAAGAGATTTTGATAAAATGTTGACACGTACATAACAGAATAAGTTTCCGAATTTGAAATAAGCGTGATCATTATATATTGATCTGCTAAATTATTATTTCAGTGTGCTTATGTGATCAATTTTAGCACAAAACGTCGATCGAAAGGACAATCACGACAAGTGCAGTTATTTCTATTGGAGGAAAACTACAGAGGGAAATGCAGATTAGTGGGAAATAAGTAATACAGAGATGTGTGTATGAATTTCCCAAACGAAGCATTAAGAAAACGACCCTTGATGACAGAAAAATGCCGTAATTGACAGTTAAAGAGACCAACATTCTCTTAGTAAAGGCAAAGCAAAATGGTTAAGAGTGGACTGTGTATTTGACAACTTCTGGGGTTAGAAAAATAGCGAAAATCGAAGTTTGCAATGTTGCTGCCTCGTCGTCGTCTTTAGTTGACAGTTCTGACAGCTCTGTGTGGTGATTCACTACTGCAGAAAGTGTAAAACGGGTTCATCTCATTTTGCCCTTTAAATTCTAAAATTTAGGCTTTTAGAAACTTAACTCCTCATCTTTTAAAAATCCTAGCTTCATCCAAATAAGTGGACAAATTCCATGTGTAACTTAAGAATTTTTTTACTTCTGCTTAATACTAATTCAAAACACAGTCCCGTAACGTAGATTAACTAGAGACTCCATTTATAAATCGGTCACATCTACTGAAATTGCCCATGTAAGTAGCATGGGGATTTGTTTTAAACAAGTGTACGTTATGCTCAAACTAGTCAATCAGATGCGAGTAAAAAAATAGGGACGAAAGAAAAAGCAACTCGAATTTTCTCATTGCATCGCCACCACCACCACCAACATACAATAAATGTCTCCACCCACGCCAAAGACTAACACAAATCTCGCTTGCATGCGGATTGGTTCGCAAACGCGTACCTGTCTGTCCACGAATACGCGTACGCGGCCAACCACAAGTTAACCAATGAGATATAGCTTGAACGCATGTGCGTTAATCATTTGCGAGCACGCGTGAAGGGGGCAATCTATCATTCGCGTCAGACAGCATTTTGAAGGTAGGGAGAAAACAAGTGGCTGAGGGAGAGAGAGCGAGAGAGCGAAAGAGTGAGGTAGAGAAGCGAGAAAAGGCGATAGCGAGAAGTAGCCAATAAAAACAATGCGGAAGATTGGACGCACATACACATACGCACTAGTATTGGATTAGGGTACCCTTTGCACATATACCTTGTGGACATCTGGTACACTTTGCACTCATCATTCTCTCCCAAGGGCAGTCTGGAAATTCATCTTCCTCGCATTTGACAGCTGTCGACAAGGCGCTGACACCATCCCTACTGACATGGCAAGATCTGCTACTATTCGCGATTATTGATCAACCCTCATGGCTTCAGTCCAGGTTAGTGGTAAAAGTGGATTTATATGAGCGGCAAGTTTTATATCTATCTCTCGCTGACATGGAATCCGCTAGCTGTTACACAGCTGCCGATTCAGAGCTGTAGGAAAGAATTGACTGCGGTTTTGCGTGCAAAGACTAATTTGCGTTGCAAGTGGGAAAAATATCTTCGGCACATAAAAGGTTTGGTGGTGCTTGCACGAAAGAGGACACAAGACAAAAAATGGAGAGTCGGTGGATTGAAATAGGCTAGTTTGGCAGATAGTTGTGGGGATTCGAGGACAAAATAGTTAGGTATGCAGCTTTCAATCATTCAGTGGAAGTGTTGGGCTTATTTTTTTTGAGCACCGGCTTCTGCTTACTTTCAGAAGCATTCCTCCAGGTACCTGTCAATTGATTTTGTAAGGAATAATTCTCTAGTTGAAGACTCAAGATCTACTTACAGGGTTCTATTAGAAGGACTCTCCAATTAATCTTAAAAATTCATTTGATTAGTAAAAACACTCAAACAGGCTGCTTTTCTGAGTACCTTCGCGCTTCTTGTTTTTAAAATATTCCATGGTAAGGTTGCTAAATTTTCAACACGAGAAGAGTCTGAACATGGGAATGGATAAATTAATTTGATAGTGGGTTAGAGGGGAAGGGAGAATTGGGTAAAATCTGAGAACGAGGGCATTGTTCTCCTCATATTGTTTCTTGCTCACATTTTCTAGATTTGAAAGAGTACGATTTATCTTCTGGGCTAATTTCCACACTCATGGGATTTATCCATTCAAATTTGAAATACTTATGACGAAAATGTACATCTCGGCATTTACTTCCCGTTTTCCAGTGGGTCTTTTTATTTTGAATGCTTCCGCCTGCCGTTTGCTTTACATTTACTTTTTAGCTTTTTAGATCATTGTTGGCTTTCAGCTTTTCAATGCTTTTTTAAAGTTATTTACTCTTGAAACGTTCCTGTTTCTTCGATATGACAAATCCGAATTTGTGAAGGCGTTCTTTGTAGAACTGTCTCAGTTTTGAATAGGCGGAGTAAATTAGGAATTTTAAGCAAAAATTTAGTTTCATTACGATAATCTGAAGTCTTCTTTCAACTGATTAAATGTGCAAATATTATTGAATTACAATTGATAAGCTAGTTTATCGAGAGCATTTGAGTAAAATCAGTCGATAAATATCGATTCTTTATGAACCGCTCTTTATCAGTTTTTACCAAATTCAGTTAAACTTGCATAGCTCTATGGCTAAGCAAATCACTTTCCAAAGCAGTTTTTTAAACTTGATTATTTCCCCAACCTCACCTCTTTCTGTCCCCTCTCAAACACCGTCCCTCCCTTCCCCCCTTTCTGCCCTCTAGTTTCGTGTGTCAGTGAATCGAAACTTGCAGTTGGAGCAGCAACAGCAATGTTAGTAGTCACTGGCAGTCTTAGAGAAATGACACCTTTTTTCACGCCAAAAAAAGAGCAGAGAGCAGTGGCTTTCGCCGAATTTATTTCTGCGTTTGTAATGGGCTCGTTTAATTCGCTTAGTCTAGCCATTTCCTAATTTTACATTTCTAATTTTATAATTTACATTTTAACTTATCGGGCCAAGAAATATCTATTGGTTTCAAAGAAAAATGTCACGGTTATGGCTAATGAGGCCACTATATGGTGCAAGTCAAGTTGACCGCTTCATTAGTTCTTTAATTTTATTCTCGGAAGAGTTCCAAAAACGGGGAAGAGTAAAGTTGTCAAATCACCAAAAAGCGTATCAACTTCGATTCTTGTGTTCAAGCTGTACCTTTTTTACAAAATGTTGATAATTTAGTGTTTAGGCGGCTGTAAAAATATTATTTTGCACACTGGGGAAGCTTTTATTGTAATCAAACGGAGATGATTGGTAAGTGTTCGACGTTCTGAAATGATATTGATTTTTGTGCTGGGAAAGCCCTGTCTGTCTGATAAGTTGTCTTTATCATCTCATTATCGTTAGGGTAAATTGTACCCGACCAAAATAGTTCGCCACCGAAGTGTCTCACCGATATGGAATTAGATGTGTGGGGTAGCAACAAAGCGTGACCTTTTTGAGGGCTGATTTCCCCTCTTACATAGCTAATTGGAGAGGTTTATTAAGAGCTCTAATTTACCAGTTCCATATTTCTCGGCTCTTTGCTTTGAGAACAGAGAGAGTAAGCAATCATTGTGTATTGATTCTAGCTATTCAGTTCGCCATGCTCAAACGTAGTATCATCATCCCATTGCTCTCAGAACGAGGCTTCTAGCTCTTCAACAACAGTGACAGGTAACACGACTTCGACAAGTCCTCTACAGGCCAGTTTCGAAACATCTAATGGAGACACACCACCCACTCCCTCCAAGACCCCTTCAACATTTTCCTCCACAATGAAATCGGACGAATCACTAATCCAGCAACAACCACAGATGCCCCCATCTTCATCGAACCCGGAACTCTCAACGTCGAACCACAGTATTCATAGTAACAACAGTAGCAGTGGACATTCACCCCTGAAACTGGATATTCCCCACCCTCATCATTCCTCCTCTTCCTACATAAATGACATTCGACATACTGGTGGCTTTCAGCAAAAACTGACAATATCGGACGAACAGTTTGGAAGTGATCTGAAAAAGGATACTGAAGCGTTACACAAGTAAGTCGTTCAACTAATTAGGAGTAGGTATGTTTCATAACTTCGGCATTTCGAGCACTTCTTGGAATTGGAAATTTGGATATCAGATCTTAAATACTATGTCCTCTTAGATGTATGCACCTTTTAATGAATTGGATATTCTAGGTTCGAACCGAAGGAAAGATTACGATTTAGATTAACTGTGCTGAACATAGGACTGCTGTTCTCACAGATCTGTCAGTCGTTAATTGGCGTTAATGGCTATTTCCAAAGACATTTTTAGTATTCATTTTGAGTGAAAGGCAACATTACTGTATCTACTTTATAGGTAGTAGGTGAGCACATAAATCGTGCCTTTTAATCGTTCATATTAATTGTCTGCAAGATTTTAACTGGAAGTTAAGATTAGGTACCCAGCACGCATGATCATATACATATTAGACCTTAATTAATCGATTTTTTTTTGCCTCTTCTAGTCATCCCCTGTTCCCTCTTTTGGCGTTAATTTTTGAGAAATGTCAATTGGCGACGTGCACTCCTAGGGACAGCAGCTTTCGGAATGGAGGAATGGATATCTCCTCGTCTGATTCCTTCCAGGAGGACATCGCTGTCTTCACAAAAGAGGTTCGTTAGGATTCATTGCACTTGGTGCAGAAGTACCATTCTATTTGGTCCATAATTTTTTGTTGTACATTCTTTTCTTTAAAACTTCAATTTCTGCTTTGCAGTAGTGGTTTTTTGCATAGAAACTTGCATGAAATGTTTTACTTATTATTTTTTGCATAGAAAGTTTTTTTATAGAATAATCAAACATACATCTAGAGGCCATACTTAATTAACTTTTATTATTTTTTCAATGACTTTATTGCCCTTGATTATGGCTCTTAATTTCAATGCTATCATATTTTTTAATTTACCTCTAAAGACAATGCTTTTATTCTATTTATCGGGTTGGCTTGACAACCAATGCTGTCCTGAAATTATCCAATAGATTTTTTTGTCCTATGTTTGTAGCCGAATTAATTAGCAAGCCACACGCATTCCTTTGTTTGAATTTATCGCTTTAGTTATTTAAAATTTTAATAGTGATTCTGAAGGATTTTTATTCCATGAGTAAAACAATTTATTGGGTATGGAACTGAAATTTTCCATTTTATTTAAAGATTACTTTTAAATATTTAAAGCACATTCAATTACTTAAAACATTAAGTAAAATAATATTTTGTTCAATTAGTAATTAACTAGTTGCCATGCCACTTATATCTGAAAAATATATGAATAATTAGTCTTGAAAGGAAAGGAAGAACACAGACGCAAGAGAAAATGAATTTCTTTCGTTCATTCATTTATTTATTTATTTCAAGTGGCTGGCGTTTTGATGGTTATCATTAGCCCTTTAGTTGACTTTAGGCTTCACAGAGGAGAAGGAACACCAAAGTGAGAGGGGGGGGGTGAGGAACAGAAGTGTTTCAAAGACGAAGGTATAAAAAGGTGAGGTGAGTGCTTTGAAAGTAGTCTAATATGACATTCCGTGGGGTGATGGTAGTTTGAAGTGAGAAGTCAACTGCCGGTTTATAGACATTTTTGCCCAGGGTGCACCACGTGGAGGTAAGTCTATCGCACACCCCTTCTTTCATTCATTTGTATAGGATTCACTTATACCTCAAACCACCGCCGACCGCTTTATTATTCAAGACATAGTTTTTTTTTATCATTAGCCTCTACATTGCTGACCGAATTCGCATCCATATTGCCTGTGTTTAAAGTGCTCACCTATGAGCATTTTCTGGATATTTGTGCGTTTGGGAATTTTCTGAGATAGGTGCATGCTTGACGAATTGGGTTTGGTAGTCTGGTCTCTTTGTGAAAACCAATAAGATACTACAATTTATGCGAGGTTCCAAATTACACTTTTATTAGCATTCGCATTTCTTAGGTCAGGTGTTAACAAATCAGATTATATTCTATACTTCTTATCAGTAATGCTATCTGCACTAGGAGTTGAATAGTTTTCAGGGCGAAGCCAGTTAGTAGGAGTGGCAATTCGTCTTTCAAAGGTAACTTGAGTTCTCCTGAACTCAAGCGGCAAGTGGTATTATTTTTACAAATTTTCGTTAGTAGAGTATCATCAACAACTATAACTCCATACTTGAATAGAAACCACAGGAAAAGGAACTTCTCTAATCTATTCCACTATCGTCCTAATGTGTTAGTGGTGGTGGTGGTGGTGGGGGGGGGGGCCTTGAACTCCAATTGGTACTTTAAGGAACGTTACCATTTTGACTATTTTTTTCTCGTGTTTCATTAGTCAGAAAAATCCGTCAATTGTAAAGTTCCCTCTTCCCATGAACCAGTCGAACTGTTAGTAGAGCAAACGATTGTGTGTGTTTGTGTGCATGTGTGAAAACCAACAGTCGTCAAAGTTAACCAGATCCGACGTGTGTAGGATGCTGCTGCCGTGGATGGAGAAAAAATTAGGGGGGGGGGGGGGGGGGGGGGGGGGGGGGGGGNCTTGCAAATTCTGATTTTGATATGCTGCTATTTATGGCTTCTTCCTACTCTCGGAATGAGACTCTAAATTGCATGTGTGAATATAGACCCATCTACTCCACACACACCCCACCTCACCCCCCCCCCCCAACTCTTTACCGACAAAAATTGAGCAAAACAAAAAAAAACATGAGAGAGAAAGAGAAAAGGGAATTTTATAAGTGAAAAGTTTGGAGTGCGCTTTTTTGCGGTTCAGCGGTCACTGCACAAGACGGAGGGAGAGATAATGGGGAGAAAGACGAAAGCAAAACGAAAGTAAATTCGAGCTGCATTTTTTTGGGTTTAAAACTATGACCAAAATCTCTACTTTTCGAGCTAAATTTAGCCATCTACTTTTCGTGGGAAATATTTCATCATTTAGAACTGCACTTATTAAAATTTGGCTATTTACTTGGTAATTACTCTTATTTGTCAATAGTTCCGGGATTCGTTTTTATTTCATAAAAAATTGCAAGTTATTTTTATCCTACGTTTTAGACTTAAAAAAAATAATTGAATATATATAGAAATTGTGACCTTACTTACTAAAGAATTTCTCTCGTTTCAATGGTTAAATTTTCTAAAATAACAGGGTTTTGGTCTAAAAAGCCTCATTTTTCCCCTAAATTTCAGATTTAAAATAAAAAAATGCGGAAATGTTTTTTTATTTGTTCTTGTGTCTTCATGCTGTTTTTGACATTTAGAATTGAAAAGAATTGTTGAAATCGATCGTTATGTGAATGCAATAGAACGACCAAATTTACTTGACTTTGCACGAGAAACGGCTTGTCGAATAACTAAGGAAAGTTAGTTAATATCTTTTTTAGTTTTTTTTTCGTAGATAGCTCTATTTTTGTCCATAATCCTTTAGTATATACAGTACAAGTATAAGAAGTAATTAAAGCGCCCTACCTCCAATAGCGAAATCTCATTAACTAAACAAAGTTTATGTCTCCCCTATAACGCTATTTTTGGCAATGGAAAAATAAAAAAAGCTCTGTTTCTTTAATCTTTATATATCACCTGAGCACAAGTCGCTAAAAGACAGTTAAGTAATTTTTGCTATGGGGATAGCATAGAGGTATAAGATGTAATTAGGATGTTTGGAGTCCTTGTTATTTACTACCTCTTTCTTATAAAGCTTAATTTGTATGGCCTAATATCTGAGTTCGAGGTTGTTCTCGAGATGTTTTGCGTTTGCTGACCAACAAATTTAAAGTAATGGTCATATATGATTTATGTTCAGTATATGGATACAGTAAAGACCTCACTGGAGTTTTTTCTGGTTTAACCCAGATTAGCAGATTCCGATTCTTTAGCAAATAATTCCAACAGTAATGAAAAGCAGTTGAAAACCAATTGTTTTCCCCAGAATTTAAATTTTATCACACAAAAATAGGAAAAATAAAAACAAAAATTTTGAAAAGTCCGGGCTACTAGTGCGCTTTTTTACTTTTAAACAGCAGTTGTGGGCAAAAAAGCTATGACTCCTCACAGCGTATTTATTTCGTTTTTCGGGTTTGCTGAAACGGTGTTTAATAAGTCGCATCGGAAGGAAGTTTGCACTTCTGTGTTTAAAATAAAAGTCGCGCGATATCCCGTTAACACACACACAGGCAAATATACTTGTCAAATATCCATGAGCTCTCTCGTATCCCCCCCCCCCCCTCCTTTTCCTGTAGAGAAATTTTGATATTTTGGTATTTTAGTAGGATTTATCAAGGTAGAAATTCCATATTTCAACAAATTCGATTCCTCCATGTGTTTGCCTTTACTCATTTTCCTTCTTTCAATCAATTCACAGCATGTCACTCATCAACATGACTCATAATTTTTAATTACCTAATGGAAAAAGTGGAAGTTGAATAAGGATTAATCAGGAGACGAATATATATTAGGTTTTTGGAGAACTAAGCATCGATTACGCGGAGTCATGGAAAAGGTGGTTAATTCGCTTTTAATAGGATGTACTTCCATTAGCGAAACACAGTACTACTAAGTGTCTCTAGAAGCAGTCTTGGCAGCAGAAGGTTGTCTTATTCTTCGTCCTCTAATCCCCGCTCGTACCTCTAACCTTCCCCCCACCTCCCACCCCCCTCTCCCTCCCCTTAGCCCTAGTCATTAATGGATGTGCGAGAAGTTGAGTTGACGTATGCTCGAACCCACTTATGCCTTATCATTAATAGAATCTATGTTATCTAACTCCTGTTCTCAATGTTTCTTTTTGTGGCTATATAATGAATTTCTTGAAGAGGGGGTAATATTAGTTTATATTAATCTCAAAATATCATTAAAATTATTTTTTTGTGATTTGGGTGGAAAATCAATAATTGTCGATCATTACGTTGATAGTCTACCTCGGCTCAGTATGTCATTAACCGGCTTGGCAACGAAACATAAGTGGGTATCAACTGATTTTTCCCCGTCGTTAAATCGTAATTAGATTAATTTATTTCAACCTCAAGGGTAGTGGATAATTATTTCCCCTAGTTTAATGAAGGCGAATGATGCTTAAATCGATTGAAACTTCTCCCAAGGCATGAAACGTTTGTGAAAAAAATCGGATAAATGTAGCAGTATTAGGTCTAAACACGGTGGTGAGCAAGAGGTGATGGAAAGTGCGAGGGGTGGGAAGGGAGAGTTACACTTTTCTGTGAAGGCGGTGGTGGGTACATTAATTATCCATGTGGTCTTGAAAGGTTTCCCCTTCTTCTGCTCTATTCTCTAGTCTACCCATTGACTCCTCACTCTCTTGTCTGCTAACTGTTAGAAGCTCAAAGAACAACGAAAACAACAAAATTCACCACCAGCCCCCTCCNCCCCCCCCCCCCCCCCCCCCCCCCCCCCCCCCCCCCCCCACCCCACCTCCCACCGCAAGTGGAGGAGATGTCACCTTGAGTTAGCCTACCTCATTAATTATGTGTTCTCCTTCTACTAATTCTCCACAACTTTGCCCACTATTGATCGCAACAATTTGTATTGTTTTTTGTTTCGCTATTTAGAGAAAATTCACGTCTGCCAATTCCAGAACCAATTACATTGGGTCACAAATTTATTGAACATTTAGTTAGTTAAGTGGATCAAATTAGACAATTTGGTGTACTTCGTGAAAACGAGTCGATATTTGGCTTTTCTATAATTTGATTGTTGATCATCAAACTGATTGGTTGACTAGAACAAGGTAAATAAAAAGAGAAGTGTTTTGACAAGAAATTTCTGAGTGATTACTTTCCTGCCCATATGTCTAGACCCGGTTTTTTATTTGCCTCACTCCAGCCATCTGTCATTGTGCTAAGCAGTCCCATAATTCTAGTTTGTCTTCTTCCTCTTCAGATGAGTAATTCCAACAGACCCCTATTGACATCAAATCAGGAGCTGAACTTCCTCGTAAGTTCACTCTACTTGTTATTTGATTTTAGCGGCCTTGCTAGGTTTCTAATCGTGACTTTTTTCTCTTTACAGATGATCCAAGCGATTCACGTTCTGCGATTTCACTTGCTGGAAATTGAAAAGGTATGAGAAGGTGTGAGGGGTACATATTTCATTTGGGGAGTGTGTTTACATGTGTCTAGTTGAAGTGCGTGATATCTTATCCCCTCCAAAGGCATGATAGATTAGCTTTTTGCGTGGGACAGGTTTTTTCTCCTCACTTCCCCCCCCTTCCCCCCCCCCCTCCTCCCTACCCTATATCACTCACGAAAACGGCTGGTGGTATGTATATGAGATTCCGCGCGTACAATCAGGAAACGCACGCACAGAAATCTCGTTTGAGGCAGTCCGAAATAAATAAATGTGAGCTCTCCTCTCTCTCTCTCCCCCACTGGCTATGTCATTCACTTGTGGTTTCCACTTTTAACACCATGGGAAAATGACTTATAATTGCCTTTTAAAAGGCAAGTTTTGATTCAATCCATTTTAATAACCCCTTTCAGGTGAAAGTTTTGAAAATGCTGCTAATAATTTCCTGGTTTCACTAGGATATCTGGAAGAAATAATACATTCCGGAACTTCTTTGCATGGAAAGGTCAAGTTGGATTAATTCACGTGTTGGTCATATACTCGGGGTGTGTGTGTGAAATGAATATCTACAATGAGAATTGAAAAGGGCCACAGTTAGGTTTTAGATTTGATTGTGTACTTTTGGGGTAAGTGTCTTTCAACTCATCCGGAAATTTTTTGGCACAGAGTTGATTCAACTGGGAACTATTTATTTATTTCAAATGACAGGCATTTTGATAGTTATCATTAACCCTTTAGCTGACTTTAGGCTTCACAGAAGGGAGGTACATTAAAGTGAGAAAATTTTGACAGGGGAAAAGAAGAGCGATTCAAAGACGTAAAAGAGACAGACAGACACAGACAGGGAAAACGCTAGATGAGTACTGTGGAAAGGGTCGAATATGACATACAGTGGGGTCATGGTAGTTTGAAGTCAGAGGTCAACAGCCAGTTAATAGACTTTTTTGCCGTATGATTATACGTTGCCCAGGGTGCACCACGTGGAGGTAAGTTAATCGCACACCCCTAACCGGGAACTTTAGATTTGGACACTTTACGGATTTTCCAAGCATATATCGTCATCTTTCCAGATTTTTTCATTTTATTTAAAAGTACATTTAGTTACTTTCTCTGCCTTTTCCAAAAAGAAACTGGAGTTAATTGGATTTATTTAAATTGATCAATACCCGGGAAAAACATTGTTTCTCTGAGGCGCCCAAATGAATTTCGAATCGTTGCTTGTCTCTGATGGACTAATAGTTCAAATTGGTGTTGCTCCGTTCTAGAAGCCAATAAGAGTATTAAGATAGCAGTTGTAATAGGAAGTTAATTTTCGTGGATTTATCATGTTTTATGTGAATATCAATCGTGTGGTTAAATGCCAGTCTCTCGAAAGGTAGTAAATAATCCCTTCACTAGATCAATCGACTAAAATAACAATAATTGTAGTAGTATTAATAATCAGGCTGTGAAGTGACTAGGTAATTAGATTAATACCATTTTCATAGTAGTCATTTTTTTCGCAGGTTCACGAACTCTGCGACAACTTCTGCACCCGTTACATTGCCTGTCTCAAAAGCAAGATCCCCATCGATCTGGTAATTGAAGACCGTGAATCAGGAGGTTCGACGGGGTCGGCAGCAGGTAGTCCGCAACCACCCCTATCTTCTGCCTCATTTGCCTCCGATTTGACACCCTTTGACAGCTCCTCTGCTTCAGTGGGCATTGGCGGTGGAAATCCAGGAATGGGGATTGGACCCTCATCGTCTTCCTCTTGTTCTGGAAAGGTATCAACTTCACTTCAACAAAGTACTGATGTTGATCCGGGGAATGTTCTTCAAACAAAGGGATCACTAGTAGTTTAATAATAGGGACTTAGGGAGATATAAATCAACAAGATAAGCCTTTTAAAATACGTAATTGATTTTTTAAGGAGTCTTTAGTTAAGCTTCCTCTGAACTGCTGTATTACTAATGGTTCTATTTTCTGCCTCTGTGGTCTAGCTGATCGCCAAGCGTTAATAAGATAAGGCAGAATAACACTGTCACCAAGACGATATTAACTATGCAGACTTTGCATATGAATGTAAGTCGCATTCTTTTTGCCTGATTGATAAGAGTTTGTCAAACAACTATTCAGCAATCAAGGATGACGTGTGATCGTGCATTGATACGCCTGTTGGATGACTTAGAGAATTGATTGTTTCGAGTTAAGACATTAATCACTTGAAATGAAAACTTTCTTATTGTGACTGTTGCGTATTCGTTGGTCTTAGTGAGTTAAGATGTTCTGAATGGTAGGTCTATTCTATTGTCTTAACTTACTAGAAATAGAAATTCTTTCTCTAATTTACTAGAGACAGTAGGTCAGTGACTTTCAGAATTAACCCTTAAGTAGTTGGGGGGGGGGGG
>UZAE01014555.1:0-13593 GCA_900617975.1 Rodentolepis nana | reverse complement strand
ATGAAGAACAGCAGAATGAATGAATTGAGCATTGATTTTGTTAAACATGATAACAATGTTGTTGTTGAAAGATGACCCACAGAAATTTAAAACAATAAAATGCTCAATTTTACGCTCGAATGAGTGAATTTTGAATTCAAAAGTGAGCTTACAACTTGACATTCGCTGGGAGATTTTCACAGACTTCATTAATTCATATTTTTCATCCTTCTACTCAAAGTTAAAATATATATATACATGTTAAGATTTATTCTAGAATATTCCTTTTTTGTTGAATTTCATATTCATCAAAAATGACTTGAATGCATGTTTTACGGAAATCATTTTGCTCTTATCTGCTCTGAATGTATTTATTTATAATAAATAGTAGGTGTTTTGATAGTTATCATTAGCCCCTTAGTTGACTTCAGACTTCACAGAGGGGAAGGAATATCAAAGTGGCAAAAAGTCGAGTGATGTGGAGAACGAAAGAGTAATTCACAGATAGTAAAGAGATAGACAGACACAATGGTAGAGTAAAAGGTGAGGTGAGTACTGTGGAAGTGGACCAATATGGCATTCATTGGGGTGATGGCAGCCTGAAGACAGAAGTCAACTACCGGTTAATAGACTACTTTGTCGTATGAGTATACAATGCCCAGGATGCACCACGTGGAGGTAAGTCTATCGCACACCCTCTGTTCTGAATGCAAGATCGATTGAAAATTCTAGTCAACGCATAAATCATGGTATTTGGACATTCTTGTTGTGCACTGCGCACAAAAGGCGCATCTTCACCTTCTGAAGTTAGCGGAAAAATGAAAGACATGAAATGCTGTTGAATTATTCATAGGTACTATGGGGGGGAGAGAGTGTGAGATTTAGAAACAAACTTGTTTGGCCCCTGCTTGACTGAACCTACTCTGATCTAACCAATCTAACAATTAATAATTTTCTAGTTGTAAATTTGAATTTTCATTCAATGCTAGATTCCAGATTTTAAGGCATAAAAAAAATTAATTTACTATCATTTAATCAATCTGATAAAATGGTATGAAATTAGCTCTATGGTAAAATAAAACTCTCTCTATATTTGATTACTAAAATATTTTTCAGCTTGATTTACGATTTTTAATTAAAATCTTCATGGCTGGAAAGGTTTTTGGTTTATTTTGAGAGCTTTTCTGGATTATTTCCTTTTTGCTTATTTTTTTTCACAGTTTTAAGTTCGTCCAAGACAAAGCCAGTAGACCTATAATTGTAGAGATTTGAGAAAATTAAAAAGAATTTTTAATGAAAAAGTCGAAATTAAGTGGTTGTACTTAAATTCTTTAGAACAAAAATTTTTTTCAGATGATAAAAGTTTATTTCAATTCCTTCCTCATGAAAATGTCATTTAGATTCCTATTTTTGCTTTACATTTAAGTATAGGCAATTATCTTCAGAATGCGGAGCGTGCAATAGACTTGCCTCCACGTGGTGCACCCTGGGCAACGTATACCCATACGGTAAAAAGGTCTATTAACCGGCAGTTGACTTCTCACTTCAAACTACCATCCCCCCACTGTATGTCATATTCGACTACTTTCACAGTACTCATCTTACCTTTTCTCTGCCTCTTTGTCTGTCTGTCTGTCTCTGTTACGTCTGTAAATCATTATTCTGTCCCCCTCTTGACTTTTTGTCACTTTTATGTTTCTTCTCCTCTCTATGTAGCCCGAAGTCAGCTAAATGGCTAATGATAGCTATTTAAAGGTCTGCCATTTGAAATAAATCTTCAGAATGCCTTTTTTTATGAATTGCAATATTAATTATCTTTATTTAGTGACAAATAAATAGCAGGAAAGTGAGTAATTCTTCAAATTTATTGATCGTTTCACTTGGATAGCCAGTGTTCAGAGGCACAGAATTTCAGATGACTACTATCCTGTTCTCACCTTAAAGGGGGCAGCACTATTTTTTATACCCGGATATGCATGATATTCAAATTTAATTAACTTCGATGCAGTGGCAATTGACCAAATTATAAATTTCAGAAGCTGTTTGTTGATTTTTTTCGTAAATGAAGCAAAGTGCCGTAGTAAATTCTATTATCACTTTCTAAAAATCTGATCGCCCAACTAATCGATTTCTATTATTATTCTACTTACTTTTATGTTAATAGCCGAGTCAACTTGTATTTAAGGAAATTAATCGCGGTAGGCTTATTTCTGTAAGATTGTGACCATTTCGTCTCCTGAGATGAAATTAATTTTTTTTCAGCACAGCACATACTATTTAAACGCACTATGACTTCAACTCAATAAGTCAACATGATTCGTTGATTTGTCTAGTCTTCACTATGTATTTTCTAGTTCATATATCAATTGTCTCATTTATTGCAAAAACCTCTCTTCGCTTTTTGTAGGGGGTAATTAAGTTTGTTAACAACATCGGTGCAAAGAGACCAAATATTTTTAAATTTTTCTCAAACATTGTCATTGACATGGATTGATTCACCTTGACGATATTCTGACACACCCATTTATAACCATCCCAAAAAATTGTTTATCAGTCTACAATCTGGTTTAAAGAGCAAACTTCTACTGAACAACATTCTTTAACTTACCGTCAATGGAATAGTTGCCTCCTCCCTATTATCAGCCATTCCCTCCCTCTATATCTCGTACTTTGGCGGATTTGTGAAGGATAACTACGCCATCACTTATATGAGCTTTAAATACTCCATTTATTACTCTTTTTCAGTAGTCTATAAACAAAATTCCTATATGATAAGAACGTAAAAGGAGGCTAATCTGTATATATGCTTTCATTTTTAACGAAACATTATCAATCACATTTTTTGGTGGGCGATAGACTTAGCTCTACGTGGTGCACCCTGGACAACGTATACTCATACGGCAAGTGTATTACCTGGCAGTTGACCTCTGACTTCAAACTACCATGACCCCATTGTATGTCATATTCGACCCCTTTCACAGTACTCATCTAGCCTTTTCTTTGCCTTTGTGTCTGTCTGTCTCTTTTACATCTGTAAATTGCTCTTCTGTTCCCATGNGCAACAACATTCGCTTTCAACTTAATAAATATTGATCTTATGTTTTGGTGAAATTAAAATTGGCGTTAAATTATCAGCGTCAAAACAAATTGCACTAGCAATGCCCAAGAAGGTACGCATTGATTCATCGACGACTGTGAGTGAATTGCAAACACAAAACACCTGAGAACTACTTTTAATTGCGATGAGAGTCATTTACATGAATATCATTTTTCGGTGCTTTTCTTATCTCCTTTTATCCTCTCATCTTTTATGTTTTAGATGCAGTTTAGGTAGACGCGGATGCATACTGACTAGAACCAATACATTTAATTTCAATTTTGATGTAGTTGTTGAAGGTGGGGTGTGCGATAGACCTACCTCCACGTGGTGCACCCTGGGAAACGTATACTCATACGGCAAAAAAAGTCTATTAACTGGCAGTTGACCTCTGACTTCAAACTACCATGACCCCATTGTATGTCATATTCGATCCCTTCCGCAGTACACATCTAACCTTTTCTCTGCCTTTGTGTCTGTCTGCCTCTTTTACATCTGTGAATCACTCTTCTTTTCTCCTGTCGATTTTTTTTCACTTTAATGTTTATCCCTTCTGTCAAGCCCGAAGTTAACTATCAAAATGTCTGCATTTGAAATAAATAAATGAATGAATAATAAATATATTACTGAAGGTAGGATATATATCATTTCCCAAACATTTACAGCTTTCTAATACAGGCTTAAAACTTTTATTTTTTTCTGCGGTGTGCTATCAATTGAAATGAAAGCGATCTACATTAAAGTGCTTAGAGACTTTGCCAACTGTTTTCGACCAAAATGGCTTGATGTTTATCATAGAAAGATCCATCCTACTTTTCACATTAATCTTAGAAAGGACAAACCGCTATAGTATGACTCATCTTTTTGAATTTGAAAATAATCATACCGTAAAAATTATAACATAAAGTGCAATATTTTATAGAAATAATGTTGTGATTCAAGAAATATGACAACTAAAGTTATAATAAGTTTTATTTTTCCTCAAATATAGAAGCATCATACAGCACAGAAAAGCCAAGTAGATAACAAATGAATTGATTTTTTGATGTATCGATGTTTCCTCAAATGAAAACTCACCCATGTTTACAATTAATATTGATAAGTATATTAGAGCGAGACAAAGTAAGTATAAACTGATTTAATTGCAAATGCCACATCTACAAATAAAGTTAACATATTTATGAGGTGTAGATCACTCTAGACAATGAAGTTTGATCAATATTTATCCCGTTTTAGGTTCTTGAGATATTTCCTATTATATTTTCTACTAGAAAATTCAGAACTGAAGTTGAAATACATTAGAACCGGATGTTTACCATTCCGGAAATGGTTTTAAATTTCTGCGAACTATCTTCTTAAAACGCATATAATATCCTCACGTTAAAGCTAATTTCATCAATATAGAAATGGTGCATATAGAATTGTAAATTATCACTTTACTCTAATTACTCTTCAATGGGCCAGTAAATTAGGCAGCAAATGTGTACAAACACCAACTGAATATTTCATGATCCTCTTTTTCAGACCATCCATATATATATATATATATATATATATATATATGNTACTGAACAACATTCTTTAACTTACCGTCAATGGAATAGTTGCCTCCTCCCTATTATCAGCCATTCCCTCCCTCTATATCTCGTACTTTGGCGGATTTGTGAAGGATAACTACGCCATCACTTATATGAGCTTTAAATACTCCATTTATTACTCTTTTTCAGTAGTCTATAAACAAAATTCCTATATGATAAGAACGTAAAAGGAGGCTAATCTGTATATATGCTTTCATTTTTAACGAAACATTATCAATCACATTTTTTGGTGGGCGATAGACTTAGCTCTACGTGGTGCACCCTGGACAACGTATACTCATACGGCAAGTGTATTACCTGGCAGTTGACCTCTGACTTCAAACTACCATGACCTATAAACTGGCAGTTGACTTCTGACTTCAAACTGCCATGATCCCACTGTATGTCATATTCGACTACTTCCACAGTACTCACATTATTAACTGGCAGTTAACTTCTCACTTCAAACTACCATGACCCCATTGTATGTCATATTCGACCCCTTTCACAGTACTCATCTAGCCTTTTCTTTGCCTTTGTGTCTGTCTGTCTCTTTTACATCTGTAAATCGCTCTTCTTTTCCCCTGTCGAATTTTCTTCACTTTAATGTTCCTCCCTTCTGTGATCCCCAAAGTCAACAAAAGGGCTAATGATAGCTATCAAAATGCCTGCCATTTGAAATAAATAAATCAATCACATCTTACCTGTAAAGTAAACGGGTCGATTCCTGTGGAAGCTTGGTGTACCAGTAGACCAGGCAAACTCGTTAATCAATAATGTAAAGGTCTCCCCTTCTTCATGACTTGTAGACCGCTTTGTAGTATCTCTTGAATTTCTAGGCAATATTTGTTGCATTGACGGTCTGGGACGTCTATAAGGCATCGAGGTGGAAGAAGTATCGGGAATCCCTGGAAGAGATCTACTCAGTGGGTCTGAAGGAATTAACGGACTCCATAAACTCGTTTCGGAGAGATCAGTGGTTTTTGTTGCGGGAGTATTGTAAGGGTCCTTGAAGGAACAGCGGTAGAGAATATTGACTGCATTTCCATTCTCTCCAGGAATTGAACAATTGTCAAAAATCTGTTTGTGGTACGTCTAAAAGCAAATCTAATATTTAAAAAGGTGTCTTTTAGTTGCAACCAATCTTATTTTTCACAAAAAAATAATTAACCTATCATATTTGAGAAATAACTCGGCTATCATTTAAAATGCTAATTTTTTGTCGAGGATTTTAAGAATATCTTGAAAATTGCGATGCTTCAAACCTCCATGTTATAATAAGTGACACTAAAGCGGAAGTTTTCGTTGATTGGCTCCCATAAACTCTAGATTTTGGCAGCTTTCAAAGCTCAATTTTTTAATGTATATAATTATTGCACGTTTAAATGGGCCTTAATCGTTTACAAATTAGTAGAGAAATGATTCCGTGCATGTTTAGGTTTGATTAACCCGTGGTCGTAAACAAATAGTGACTTACATTAACCAATCGTAAATTAGGTATAGTTTCACACTATTGTTTCAAATTTTCGTAACTCAACAGAGCGCTTATCATGAATTGAAATATAATGTATAAGCCAAAATTTCTTAACTGGGACCGTGTTATCATTTAAAAGTCGTTTTACTCAAAGAATGATATATCGTATTGATTATATTGTCATCTTAAAACTTAATTTAAATAATATATTTATCAATAAAGTTAATAGCCTTCGCTATTATCTCAATTAAATGAATTCATTCTATTGATTTCACATAATTTTTATTAATATTTTATTCTGAACGAGCTGATCAGCATTGAAATGTCCTTTTTAAGCTTTTAATTTGTCTCAATTAAATTTAAAAATGGAAATTTCTGTTTTACCAATAAATTAATAAACATATTACAAACTCAAATTGTACGAAAGAATTGATTGTTTAAATGGAATCTAATTTGAATTGGTGATTGCTCACGGAGGCTGATTAAAAAGCAAAATTAGTTAAAAAAAACTCGTCACGGCGTGCACCACAGGTGCAGTGCAGTGGAGTAGAGCAGAGGAGAGGAGGGAATTTTTCTACTGTTTTCTTGAGAAGAGGTATTTTTGTTTGTGCTCAACTCACCCAGAGAATAAAATATTCGTCCTTGGGGCAAATGAAAATTACTTTGTCCCGCTGCTCCACATGAAGTACAGCCATGGGTTTCACTCTGAATCTGAAAAAAGGAATACCGGAAGTGGCCTTGGTTACTCCCTCACGCTCTGTGAATCGATCAACACCAATCAACTCTCAATACCAAACAATAATCTCTCTCTCCCTCTCTTTTTTTCTTTTAAATAAGTTTTAAATGATGTTGTTAAAATTGGGGTGTGCGATAGACTTACCTCCACGTGGTGCACCCTGGGCAACGTATACTCATACGGCAAAAAAGTCTATTAACCGGCAGTTTACTTCTCACTTCAAACTACCATGGCCTGACTGCTTGTCATATTCGACCCCTTTCACAGTACACATCTTACCTTATTCTCTACCTTTGTGTCTGTCTGCCTCTTTTACATCTGTGAATCGCTCTTCTGATCCCCACCCCTCGATTTTCTGCTACTTTGATGAACCTTCCCTCTGTGAAGCCCGAAGACAGCTAAATGGCTAATGATATCTATCAAAACGCATGCCATTTGAGATAAATAAATAAATAAATGTTGTTAAAATTGGGGGAGGGAGGATTTATTAAAACCACAACTTATAAACAAAGAATTTGACTTGAACCAAATAATGGCCGTAAGGCAACAGTTAGAAATAAATAAATAAACTAGGCCTATTTTCATTAAAATTCATTCTGCATAATTCATTCAGACAAAAATGTTTTTTTACTCAAAATTAAATTTAAATAGCCTAGTCAAGTTTGATAGCTTTGAATGACAGGGTGAAAATGAGGTAACCCGCTGCGTCCTCTAATTGAACTATAATAGGGAGATTTATGACAAAAAAATATTCATTTAATGAAAGATTATCCAGCATCTCTATTTAACTAACAATTTCAACGTCATTCGGGTTGTTTTTCACCTCTACCAGTGGGACATTTCATCATTTTGTAATAAATTATTTGTTAAAGCAGGTTTTTTGACATAAGTCACCTATTAGGAGTAACGTTGATTCAGTTTTACTTTCCATGTAACCAATTAGGCATTTGTCACGTAAATTGATGATTTATTGGAGACTGGGTGCTGTAGGGCAAATTTCAATCCACTTGTTAATTACGAATTGCATGTTCAAAGTGAAGAGGATGGTTTGGAAGATGGGGGCACTTTTTCCAGCTTAGAGAGGAGACTGATATTGCAATTGCGATTAATCATGGTGATAATGTTAAATTAGCTTTATGCACGCAATCAGAACGGGTCCAAATGCAGAGGTTGGAAATAAATTTTGTCATGATTTGTACATGAGCCATGAGTTGTTTTTTTATTATTTATTATTTATATCCCCGATGAGACCAAGCCAATGTGTACATTCTCATGTAAAGCTTGAAATGTGAGACAGAGATCATTTGCTGGTCTTGTAAATAAATTCAGTTTAATTTAAGTCCATATTAAGTAATTTGAATTGCCCAACACCTAGAGGGCCTGCCTACATTCCACCTTATCATTAGTTAATCCCAAAGAAATCGGACCTGTTTTGGTAAAGTGGGTGAACACCATGGTATTTTTCAGAATCTACGTGAAGACTTACCCCTAAATATAATGAGTTTTTTTTCAAAAATTCTGAATGTGCTTAGGACAAAAATAGACTATTTGATATTTTGTGCCATTGTGGAAAGTCAATATTTTTCAAGTTTTAATTTAATCGGTAATTGGTTATTTTGTAGCTTAACCTTTCACCAAAACTATTTATGTTAAAGGGTTTAAAAAATTCTTCTTTTTTGAAATTTTAAGGGGCTTGAGAAAATCTAGTAGATGATAATATTGATTACCCGTATTTAAGTTGCTTCACCTCCTTTTACTACTTCATAATTACTCGAATAATACCAATTATTTTTGTAAAACTCTCAAATAACTCAAAATAAACTTTTGTAAAAACATTTTGACAATTTTTTTTTCTAATATTTTGCTTCCAAACAAGTCATTGTAAAAACAAGACGGTGATGACTGGAAACGGTCTGAAAATGCTAACATTTTAGATATAATATTCCTCTAAAAGTGAAAACATTATTTAAACTTTTCTATTTATAATCTTTGAATTAATTTACTAATAAATTTTTGGGGGAAACAGTAATGGGATTCCACAAGGTACTGCGCTTGACAATCGACTGATTCCCATGAAATAAAAACTTGGATTGATGTGTCCTGCCGAGTTTAATATAAAAAATGGTAAAAAATATTTATTAGACTTTCATTCATGACAGATTAACTGTAAAATTAATTTGAAATCTTTCGCGAACTACTACAGAGTTTGATCACCAGGTTGTAATAATTCGGATCCCTATTGACATTGAATGACAAATCAAAATGCTTACTTTTCATTTCACAGCACAAATGAAGCTTACCGAACATTGTTTTAATGAATTTATTTCCATGTAATTAAATAAACTTATTACAAGCCAAGTTTTGAAAAGTTTCGTTAACCCAAATAGGTTATTTAGGGAGTTTGGCAGTTTGTTTGTATTTCCATTCAATTAAACATGGAAAGCAAAATTTAAGTGCTCTAAATTTATATTTATAAAATTCTAATTCTGACTTAATATTTTCTCCTAATGGGTAATTATTAGTAAATTGTAACTTACTTCAATCAACACAATCAACTTAAAGTATTTTAGTAGTTATTTTGAAAAAGCGTATAACACCATAGAAATAAACGATCAAACTATCGATCAATTTCCATTAGGTATTGTACATTAATTTTAAGTTTTTATTAAACATTATAAGACTTTGTTTACAAAGCCTGATAAATTTCTTAACTTACATGATATTGAGTGGATTCCAGTATATGACATGTGTTTTCGCACAAATACAGTAATCCGTGTAAAGGAGTATAATAACTGAGAATAGAAACGTAGAATAGACCGCTAACTTAAAGATGATCATTTAGGGCACTTGAGTTGGTTTCATCTCACTTCATATGTTTGAAGTTCTGACTTTGGCATATAATATCTCCAGATAATCTCGACCATGGACAAGCAATTCATGAGGCCAGACTAGAATAGCCAATCGGCGTCCAACAAAGTCAGGTCAAAATCCTATTGGTTGAGAGTTGCACCGCCGACTGCCACCAGGGTATTATGATTTTTCCTGCAAAATTTTTTTGTTAAAGTAAATTTTTCTTTCCACCTTTAGTTTTCCAGCTGTTTTTAGTGTTTATGCACGGCTAAGCCAATACCTTTTTCTTTTTACTTTTTTCGCTGTTGAACAAAAAAAGCATTTTGTTAAATAAATTGATATCAATTAAGCAATTATACATTTCTCTCCGTGATGATTATTAGGGAAACATTTACTTGACTTGAGTACTTCAATAAATATGTGTTATGACGAAGAAAGTAAACTGCACATGATCTGAAATATAATGTGATATGGAAGTTCGAGACCAACTTTCAGCTGATCTTGCAAAGACTGAATTTTAATTTCAAAAGAGATATTCTGATAGGCTAACAAGTTTTAGGAAAATTATATCTGTTTTAGGAATTATATAAAATTTAATTAAAAAGATGCTAAGAAAGAGAAATGTTTTAGAGAAATTAAATTCTAATTAGACTTTTAGTTTTTTCATGATGTTTTAGTTAAATCGTATAGGCTATGCTTTATTTGGATTAAATTGGCCGGTCTTAGTAAAGTGAACATGAACACACCCGATCAAATCGTGTAAATTGACCTTGTTAACATTTGGATATCCCGAGGTGGATTGTGCTGTTTAATAAGGATTGGGCTGTTCGGTAACTCCACAATTAAAATAACTTCTATTTCTGCCACAATAAGTTGTTCTTTTCAATTTTTTTTCATTCAGATATGGCAACAGCGATGCCCCATATTTCTTCATTTAACGTCCCAGCAATTTTCTTTCGGGAGCCAATTGTCTACAGCTTCTAGCTAGCTCTCAATTCACTTAAAACTAGATTGGATTTAAATTTTTTCTTCCTCTTCTTCTTCAAGTTAATACACAGTTTCCTTTAATTGGCCACTGAATCTATTTCACTCGGAGTTTCGGCATTAATAGAAACCAATAATTTTAAGCAGGGGTGTGCGATAGACTTACCTCCACGTGGTGCACCCTGGGCAACGTATATTCATACGGCAAAAAAGTCCATTAACCGGCAGTTGACTTCTCACTTCAAACTACCACGACCCCCCCCCCCGGTTGTCATATTCGATCCCTTCCACAGAACTCACCTTACCTTTTTCTCTACCTTTGTGTCTGTCTCCCTCCTTTATTCGGCAGTTGACTTCTGACTTCAAACTACCATGATCCCACTGTATGTCATTTTCGACCACTTCCATAGTACTCTTTTTACCTTTTTCTCTACCTTTGTGTCTGTCTATTTTGCATCTTTAAACCACGCTTCCGTTCCTCCCTATCGACTTTTTTTCACTTTGATGTTCCTCCTCCCCTCTATGAAGCCCGTAGTCAACTAAAGGGCTAATGGTACCTATCAAAACGCCTGCCATTTGGTATAAATAAATAAATTTTAGGCATGTATCAACAAAATTGGAATCTCGTTTTTTGGGAGGCAATTAGGCATAAATTTCCTTGAAGGAATCAATAATTGGCTTCGCTCTTTATGTGCACTTATTGTTTAACAAAACTCGGCCTGATAAATTAAAAATGATCTGCATGTACTTTTTACACTAATCCGAAACTGATTCGAGGACGTGTTCTTTTATTTCAAAGAACATGAATCAGTTGTAAATCCCAAATCTCATGCACAACAAAGGGGTTTTTTTCTTTTTAAATGAAGGGAATTGAATCAATGTTCACACCTCTCTGGTTAGTGCAATGTATGTCATATTCAAAATTAACCTATACTCTTCTTTCAAAGGTAGAAGATTGTCAATGGAGATCACCAGTGTAAACACAGATGCGTAAAATTAGTACTTTAACATTCGTAGACTATCTTTTTAGTGAGTTTTACACAAATATTTTCCTTAATTTACATTTATTTGTATTCTTATCCTTTTTTAAGTTAAATCTGCTCGATCAGTATAGTCCGATGGGATTTACGAATTCGTCTTGAAAGTGATCTAAACACCAAGAGCCGGTGTTCTAAAATCGGTTCATCATAAATTTTAGCCGTCTCAAATTGCATATTAGTTCATGTAGCAGACGTTCCTCATCTACTTGGCTTCCTATTTGAGCACAGGTCTGTAATGGGCGCGTTAGCAATGCCTTCGTTTCTCTACCACGTTGTCTACGTCGTCGATGAGGTAGAATGTCGAAATGGTAGTCTATGCCTTTATTAATTTAGCCTGTCAAAAGACATTCAATCTGTGCACCAGTCTATGTACATTCAATCCTTTTCTCCAACCCCTGCTTAGTAAACGTGGTCTTCCATAGAGTGAAATGTTAATTTTCAAAAAAGAAGTTAAAAATTCTCAATATTTTATTAAAAACCATTTTAGTTGTTATTTTATACTCTCGAGTTCATAATAATATCCTTGAAAGTTGGGTTTGTATGTAAGTTAATAAACCTCGTGGAACATAAACTCGGCAAATCTTACTCCTGACATGTCTAATTTTCTGCCTACTTGTATTCTAGCCTTCAGAATGAAATTGATCAACTTTTTTTGAGAATATAACTGACGAACTACGGATGAGTTTTCTTTCCTTTGTATATTTTGGAGTTATATATTATTAATTAAGGGTGCGCAATAGACTTACCTCCACGTGGGGCACCCTGGGCAACGCATACTTATACGGCAAAAAAGTCTATTGATCGGCAGTTGACTTCTGACTTCAAACTTCTGTGGCCCGACTATTTGTCATTTTCGATCCCTTTCACAGTACTCATTTTACCTTTATATGCCTTTGTGTCTGTCTGTCTGTCTCTTTTATATCTTCACCTTTTTTCTACCTTTGTGTCTGTCTCTTTTATATCTTTGAAATCATTATTCTGTCTCCCCTCTCGACTTTTTGTCACTTTGTTGTTCCTTCTTCTCTCTGTGAAGCCCCGAAGTCAGCTCCAGGGCTAATGGTAACTTTCAAAACGCCTGCCATTCGATATAAATAAACAAATATATAATTAATTAAAATGTTGGTAAAATTTTTTCACTTTTTTAAACCGGCCTATTAAAGAGTAATCTTCATTGTGTTCAGGCTTCCGCTTTGTATAATTGAGAAATTAGAAATGAAAACGGAAGCAAGTTTAGTCTTAGAGCTTTGTATCCTTCAGGAAAATTCATACTAATAACTCTCATCATAAAATTCTTTACGTCTTCTACCATTTTGGACGCAGTTGATAAATTGACGATCATGAAGACAAGTCCTGAGATGCTAATGTGGGGCTAAGAAATTACAAACTAGGTAAATCTATTTCGAGTCTTCTTGACTAATATTTATTTATTTCAAATAGCGGGCTTTTTGATAATTACCAATGGCCCTTTAACTAACTTCGGACTTCACAGAGGAGAAGAACATCAAAGTGGGAAAAAGTGGAGAGAGGGAACAGAAGAGTGTCTCAAAGATGCAAAAGAGACAGACACAAAGGTAGAGAAAAAGGTAAGGTGAGTACTATGAAAGGGGTCGAATATGACATACAGTGGGGTCATGGTAGTTTGAAGTCAGAAGTCAACTGCCAGTTTGTAGACTTTTTTGTCGTATGAGTGTACGTTGCCCAGGGTGCACCACGTGGATGTAAATCCATCACTCACCCCTCCTTGACTAATATAAGTTGGCAAAAGAATTTCCAACTTTAATTACTGAATTAGCCACAAATCTAGCTTACGTCATTTGTCTTGTGCTAAGGTACTAAATTTGCAGGTACTCAATTTT